>MQTX01000218.1:85878-153584 GCA_009735665.1 Angiostrongylus cantonensis | reverse complement strand
CAACGGTTTACCGCCTCATCGTAGCTGGGAGGTGTTCCTAGGTGTGCGGCTGTAATGTACAGCAGGGAGATTCGTGCTACCGGCAAGGTCTCCCAACCTGAAAACGAGTATGGCGGTTCCATCAAGAAGCCTACCTAAGAGTAAACCAAACCAAGATCAACCACCGTCCTGGTATCAAAGTTGCATGGTGGAAAATCTCTCTTTGATCCAGAAGGGCGCTGTCGGCTTGTAGTGGTGATTACCTGGACTAGATTTTGGTCTGGTTGACCTCGGTACTCCGGGGAAACACAATGGCTAAACCAGCGAATCTCCGAAAAATGGAGATCATGTTGAGGCCCGCACAACCAGTGAAGACGGGCCATCTAAGTATAAGTATTTAAGTACTTAAGTAAGTGTATTAATAAACAAGTAGCTGATTTATAAGATTTTTTGCGAAGTTGTATTAGGACTTGTTGTCCATTCTAACACTACCATAGAAGTATTGCACGAAAAACACTAAGTAAAAAATTCACTTTATTAGACCCGCAATGACATTGGAAAGAACGAAAAAGGTAACATAATGCTGTACATAATTTGATTGAGCATTATTAATGTTTCCCACCTAAAATTACGGTGGACGTGTCTCAGTTTTCTACTGCTTGAAAAGTATAACTCTAATCGAAGTCTTTTGTAGAGAAATTCTCCTAAGAAGACGACATGAGAGCCGAATTTTGGGTGGAAAACACTATTTTAATACAAGGAACCTGTGGAGTAATCAATGGAGTGAGCAAGATATTGGAAAGCTAGACTCCGCCTATTTTCGACACGTTTCTGGATCAATTCTGGATATCAGGCGTAATTCGTTGAAAAACGGTTAGATGTCGACGAAATCGAACTCTTGGACCTCGTAATTGCTCCAGTGAGGGACATATTGGTCTTCGACAAACGCCGTTCAGTTTCAACAGCAGTTTCACGTTGCATTCGAAGAATACAGCAGTCTTAATGGGGTGTATAAATTACTAACATAAGCTCATAAATATGCGACAGTGGAACATGCTATCTTTTAATTTTTTTAGTAATTGGTGACGATTTATACGACCGCCATTAGGTTGCTGGATATTTATAGCCATTCAACCAATAGCGAGTGGCAGCCACGGGGTTTGGGATTTGCTTACTCATTGTAGAGGTTAGGCTAGATTCATTGTACTAAATGTGCTTCTTCAGAGGGCAGTGCACTAATTTTTTATTTTGTCTAATCTTTTTTCACGGCAGGGTAATATTTGAAATGCAACCACAAGGTATAAACCACAAGGCAGAGGTATAAGGAAAGCATTGATCCCCAAGCCAGGTGCGAACACACGATTCCACTTTTCGAGGGCTCACGTGTTAGCTAGCACCACCTCGGTCATGGTAACCGCGGGTTCGAAGCCCAACTTTAGTTCCGAGTTATTCTCACATCTCAGTATCCTCGTGGTTTCAACTTCAAGACCTTTGATAACAACGAGTTGCAGCCGATGTGCTTCAGCTCCATCTATTCAGTTCTTAGATCTCCATTTGTACAAGTACCATACCTGGTCGACATCAAGTGAAAACGCATTAACGAGCAGTCCTCCGTTCAAATCCGATGGATACTCGACATGTGGTAGAATGTTCGGAAACAATGAACATCCGAACTCGTCCAGAATCGGCACCTGCAATCAAAGAGCATCCCGTTATTTTATGATAAAATCGGCATCACACAGGTGTGTGTTGTGCATTCTACTCCATCCGTAGCACCGTAGAGGTAATTCGATGTATATTTAGCCTACACAATGTGAGGGCCTGTCGATGTATCAAGTCTATTGCCTACCTCTATAAGTATGGTACTAAGCTGCCAATTACGAGAGGATAGGGTATTCGTTAGCACTGATAAGGGGTAAAACCTGTAACCATACCGTGGCAACTTCAAACGGTGTGCTAAACGTGGCCATCTCGATATGATATAAAATTATAATTAGAATAAACTTTCACTGCAACCCTTCTCATTTAAAATTAGCCACGTTAAACAATATTGTTTTTATCGGAGAAGAACCACAGCAGATTCTCCGTCCTGAAATTAGAGTTTCCATTAGGAGCATCAGGAACGGTTGGGTTCAATCAGCGCTTGTGGACCAAGGAGAGAACCCATCCAAAATAAGAATTCCAGTAGATCGAGTGTTCCAATTGTATGACAAGAAGCATACTTAACCTTTTCTGCAAAAAAAAAGGCTTGAACAGAATACTTAGTTGAAGTTGCTAGTGGCCTAGTTGCTCGATAGGGTCGGAGTGGTCATACGCATCGATGGATGTCGTCGATATCGTTTGTTTTATAGGAAGAACCAAAGAAGCAAAGATGGCGTTCTGTGAACTCATTGTGGCGAGGAAGGACAAGATTGTGAATACGTAGGAAAGGAACCCAGCACTCAAAAAGTCATGGTGTTATGGGAAACAAGTCGAAGCGGATGGTCTTTTAATCACGAAGAACGAATCCCACCTCCGACTATTTTCGTGAAATTGGAAAACAATGTGGACGGGAAGTCACAGAAGGAGTGCAGCAACGACAGAATTTTACCCTCTCAGTGGTGCTAATCACAGTTTAGATAATCTACAACGACATGGCCACCTATTTGTTCCATCAGTGCCAACAGCACATTACTGTGTAGATGTGACACTAACTGACAATGAGATAAACGATGATTTTGTGCACATTGTTTGAATAACGCCGTTCAAAATGTGCACACATACTGAACCGAACCTGTAAGGTCAGATTAATTTTGGCATCAGCCTCGTTACATGGATACTTGGATTTGGTCGTACAGGTCCAGCACAATTTCCATTTTTTCGGAATTTTGCTGGTGTAACCATTGTGTTTCCCTGGAAGTCCCGAGGTCAGCCTGGCCGAAGTCTGCCCCAAGTCGTCATCACCATAGGCAGTCGCCGCCTTTGTGGAACCGAGGAAGATTTGCCACCATGCGATTAGTTTCACGTCAAGGCCATGGTGCATCTTGGTACTGGTTTACTTCCAGCTGGCCTTCCTGATGAAAACATCTTTCTGATGGATACATGCGTATCTAAAAGGAGGCAACGATAAAAACGAAAATAGCTGTGAAGTGGCTATCCACAGAAATGCAAAGACTCTGCAAAGAGACCACCTACAAGATGAATGCACTCTGTAATTCGTCAACATCACCCAGTGAGAAGCATTGTTGGATGCAACGGATCAACGCAGTTCAACGTCAACGTGTGAGATGCAAGTCATAACCATGGAGCCGATCGTAAAAATCAAGGTGAACGAGGTAAGCTTGTACCGCCGCCGATATGATTTGTGTTGAGTAGAACTTCAAGCATTTATTACTTAATAAATAGTTCATTTGGACGAAGAACCTCTCAAAATGTCCCCATTTAACTGACTTAATGGTAATTTGTCAAGATTTTCTTAAGTGAGATAACATGAAAACTATATCAAAAAAATTCTCTCGATTTATGGGATCGGTAAAGATTTGTCGACTAGTTTTTTTTTAGAAAGAAATGGTTTTTGGACTACGTCACTCCCGCCTAAGGCTACGAAATGCCTCTTTCTTCTGGAAAACCCATAACGGGTTTGTGATGATGTTGTACGTGACGTGCTCTGACAATATCAAAAAGATCCATTTGCGAGGATGGGATAGAGGTGATCTTAAATACGCACGTAGGTAATCGTTCTATCCCAGAACGTGGACCTGCTAAGCTCATCCTTTCGGGGGCAAATATTCACCAAATCACTCCGCGATATCCTAATAAAGTCCGACGCATTCCAGAGGGATAGATCAGCTCCAAACATATTGTCCTTCGTCATCAAACACGGGTACTCAATTTTTGCGAGAAAAATACTTAGCTGAAGTTCTTCTTACTCTATGCGACGAATCTCGTTCATTGGACACCGTACAGTTGTTCACCATCAAGCAATACACACTGCTGTCGAGTGCTCCATAACTGCACTTCCATGAATGAAATATAACGTCGCCGACGCGTACTTCACTTGAAAGTTCTTCAGATTATTCATGCACAGAAATCTTTATTTTAAATGACGACATTTAAGAGAATTTGTTGCTGCTTCGAAATGTGTGCCTGAGTTCGATTCCCTGCTTCTAATGGTCTTGACGATGCACAAATGTAATATAATGAGATAGTTTTTCCTAAAATCATAACATCACTAATTCTCAACAGAGCAGATCATAGGGCTGGTTCCATAATTCTCAGAATCTCTAGAAACTGGAACCAATTCTAGAGTTCTGAGCGCTTATGTTACCAAAAATCTCGATTTATTGATTGATTGTGCGATCATTAGATATCACTGTAAGCATGCTAATATTTGAGTAATTTCTGCACGACTAAATATAATTGATGCAAATTTTGTGATGACATGACTTACTTGTCCACTTTTGGTCCATATGGCCCATTTCGGAGCACAGAGTATTCACAGTCAGGATCCGGAAATCTTAAACATATTTAAGGATTGTCTTGTAATTCATTATAATAGACGTATTTCCTCGTATTCAGGCAGAGAGACAACAGTGAAAGTCACAGTAGAAACCCGAATGAATCGACTTGAAAAACAGTCATGAACAGCAACTGATAAAAATTGTGCAACACTCACCGTCCTACAGGCAGTTCAACGATGTCGTCTCGACGATAGACATGATCCTCATGACGTTCCGGATCAGCGAGAACACTGGTAACGACCACCGGTATCAATAATAATGATCTCATCTAAACATTAATGAGGCAGGATTCATAGTGGTGAGGATTCGAAAGGTCGCATGAAAGAAAGACGGAGAGGAAAACGCGGTAGTAATCAGGAGACTCATAAGTTTTATTAAAGACTTGAGTGCGCTTTTTTCTTGGCAATATAGTGAAATCTTATGCTAGTTGCTGGGTGAGGCACGGCTATCACCAAAGCCGATTGTCTGGTTCTTCTACAGATTGAAGATTTGTTAAATACCTTCATAAATTCGTGAACTTCAGCAGTATATGATTTTGCCACAGTAGCTCAAGGTTAAGAAAAATATCTAGGTTCTACGCTTTCTTCTTGATCTGTACACTAATACATGTGTATCTGAACCCGGGCCGTAAAAACGAGCCTAATATTTGCAAAGAAAACAATAGGATTGTTTTTCGTGAAGACGTTGTGCATCTTGGACAAGCTCACAGTTTTCATTTCATTCTTTTCTTCTGCTACTGTCGTCTGTGGTAACGTTCTGGCCTATGTGTTCCTTTCGACGTTCTCCACAATCTTTTAACATCCTTTCGCTTTCGGATGTCGAAGTGCAGTTGCACAGTGGGAGTGAACTGCTCCTATTGGATTGGTCAGGAAGGGGAACCCGATGTTTGCTTCCGGTTGGCCGTCTGAAATTAGTTCTTCACCGCAGAAGAACCCAGCAGTTAATCACAGTGGCAGAAATGGAAAATTATCAGGGGTCCTTGTGGTTGTATTTATTGGTTTCCACATTTAATAACCAGTTGGTCGATAGTAAAACGCTTAAGAGAAATTCCAGGCAGTGAGATTATCAACACCGCCTAGTGGCACCCACTGAGGGCGTAGATTAGGCGAAAATTAGGCAATTTTTATTTACACGACCTACCTTAACATGGTGCTTCCGATCCAAACACTCGTTTACTTTGATTTCTTTTCTCGCATTCATCTCCAGCGAAGTTCTTTCGTCTGGTGCGTAAGTTCGGCTGCAACATGAATGATTGACCTTCTTCATGAGTGCCGTGGAATGCTGGTACAGAGGATTCTTCGTGGAATCCTAGGAGACCTCAACTAGAGCTCTCCTAAGTATTCAATGCAAAACGTCGTTGGGCATGAAAAGCAGAGCGAGCTTTCCCTAGCCACATCTGGTGTCAATTCGCCGACTGCAGCAGGATAGTAGGCTTTGTTCACTCGGGGAGGGGTGAAGGCGATGACTTCTTGAGTACTGTATGGTGCTGCCAATTACTGCGCTGTCGGCGTCCTAATGGCCGAATAAAAAATAAAGGAATAAAAATGTAGGTAAAAAGACAAATGACGTAAAATTTTAATCTGCAAAGAAGAAAGAACTAAATCAACAGGATGAGATAAGCACACTTCATAGCATTTATGGATGTATATGGCTGATGTATTGCTTGGATGGATACCGACAGGGCAAATGGCGATGTCTGTTTCAAATATACCAACGCCAGCGTCAGAACAGGCGGGCAAAAGAACAACCGATCTTTATTAGGGTCAATCAGCAAGAATGACTAGGGACGACTTATGCCAGACAAACTGCAACAGTAATCTGCAAAGATATCATTTCTGGAGATGAACATTGTCATCTTTTATACCCATCAATAAATATATGCAAAAATTGTCGGGAGGAATTAAAGTCTGTATAAACAACTCATCAATAAAGAATAACCAATTGAGTGAAAGACATGGGAAGGGCCTCAGTGTCCAGTGGGTAACATGTGAGCCTCCAGAAATAGTAATCGAGGGTTTCAATCTGGCCTAGGCCCAAAGCTTTGCAAATAACTCAGCACAATTGTGGTTATGTTTCACATAATACTTTTCTGTGAAGAAATAATAGGTAGTAAATAAAAAGTTAAACTCCTGAGTAAATCGCTAGTAGGCGAAAGTCGATGGACCAGCTAATCTCTCAATCAACAGCCCTGTTTATTTTCCAGACTTTAGCCAGTTCATCTACAACAATGCAAAGTATAAGAACATGTAGTAAACATAAATTATAAACCAGCACTTTCGATGGGAGACCTACTGTCTCCAAAGATCTTTCTTTCATGGTTTTGTTTCTATTTCATCGCTTTTATTCCACTACGTACTCGTTTGTTCATTATGACTTAATGCTATTATATTCTCTGTATGGCTAGTTGCTTCAACGTCGCTGCAAGATTCTCCAATAATGTCGAGCTGAGACGTAATGTGCAGGAGTCATGTCCCTAGTAGAGTCACTTAAGTTGAAAAGACTTTCGTTATTTTTATCTGGCATCCTATCTAAGAGTAAACCAACCACATCCTAGAGCTTGGCGGCTACTTGAGACCAACTTCTAGTTGGGAAAGGTACGAAAAACGGTACCATATCAAACATGTGGTATTTTCCTTGTCCATTTTAGTACCTCGAACCCATGGGAATGACACAACGCATAGTGGAGGTCATAAAAGTAATTACCAGTAGTTCATCCAAAGATGGAATTATTCAGATACACGAAGAATGGAATATGGAGAAATTCAGTAGTCCAAAGCCTTTGTGCATTTGGACTAAATGCATCGGTTTACCTCCATAGCACTGTGATCAAACTGCTAACTGTAGCCAACAGTGTTCCATGTTTCTTCAGCAATTCAAAAGACCAATAGGGGATTCCGATTACCTGATCATTAAAGACTAACTGGACTTCGTAGACGGCTTAGATGGTTTTTGATCGCTTTGAGTCAAAGCGAGAAATTCAAAAATTCTTTAAAAGTTCAGGAGAAGAAGCAGCGCCAATCGTCTTCTTCGACGAAAATCCGTCATTCAACGTCAGCTGTTCTAGGGTCTTTGTCCAGCTCATCCGACGTTCTTCTTCTTAACATTTATCACCAAATTTCCTCCTAACTATGGAGCTAGCTATCCCACATCAAATGATGATCAAATGATCTAACTTCCATTTTCATCTCAAAAACAGTCAGCTTGTTATGTGATATCGTTGTACATAATCTAAGAGGTTTTACTTGGACAAAAGTTTAATAAGAAGAAATAAACGTGGAAGTGAAGTAAAGAAGAAAGAATGAATAAGGAGATCTCCGAACAGTGATGATCAGTCTGATTGACCTTGGCGTGGTGTCACACTTTTCTGGCGAAAATCCGGTCACACTCTTCGATAAACGATTAATCGCGTTAACTAGAAGTTTGACAAGATTGACGATATTGAAAAGATAAAGAGAAACATAGGTTTTACGAAGGAAGCAAGCGAAGTGGAAAAAACGAGTTTTTAACGTGTTTCATTTAATTTTCACACTAGAAGACGAACACCGAGGGACGAACCAAGAACATGAAAGCGCAAACAAGTTTTCCAAAACGGTAGTTGCATTTAAATGTAGACCATCAAAAAAGAGAGCGGTGTTGGTGAGTTCTTGTTGGACGACCTTTACCCAAAGGCAGCGCACTACGTATTTAAGAGATCAAGTAAAGGATGCAATGGGTGGAGAGCGAGCGACTCCGATGTATCAAGTCAGTGTTTTCTATTGTCCCAGAGAAGCTACTTGTGGACCCTAGAGGGATTGAGTTTTTGATCTGACCGGAACCCCGGATCGAGTCAACAACAGCACGGGACACCTGATAATCGATACAAAGTTGACCAAATCATAGTGACTCTATCTTATGATGGAGCTCGTATGATACTTAGTCGTAAGCAATTTAACTGCATTTCTAGCAAACTAATATCTAGCAGTGCATAAACAATACGTAATTGGCATAGTTGTTACGTACTACATCATTTTACACTTCGTTCACTCTTCTACATCATATGCATCACATCCAGAGTATTTGGTGAAGGCATTAGCTATTATAGCACTTAACGTCACTTGCGATCTAATAGATGCTACAAGGAGCTTGCCAAATAAATATAAAATGAATTGTTTTCATTTCGTATTTCTCCATTGCATGACAGGAAGGGGTAGGGCACTAGTGAGGATGCCAAAATCGCGAATGTGGCGCTGGTTCGACTCCGCTATGAGCTCACCAAGCCTCTCATTGTTTTGTGGTTGGGAATTCGGTGCCAGATTTATCTAGGAAAATTTGCTCTCTCTAACTCACGTCGCAAAGTCCTAGAATGGCTATGGCAGGACTCCAGAGAGAATCGATTAAACCGGAATTCATCAGCATTCGTGACGAAGACGAAAAATCCTCAAGCATCAGCCGAATCCAATTCAGAAGGCGGAAGACCTTCGTGGATGATGGACGCCAAAAAACGAATAGAGCGTTAGAAGTGATCCGTACAGTAGATGTGAAAGACAGTTCATTAAATAAAATAAAATAACGGAATAAATAATAAAATTTCACGTAACCGTACTTTGCATATTGTCCGAATCTTCTAAGCACTTTTTTTCATTCAATTCATTTCTTGTATCTCTTACCCACGAAGGCCTTCAGATTTGCGTGCGGGTTAAAACTGCTGCTTTGAAGATTCTGGTTTTCTTCATTAATGCATTTATCTCGCGAAAATCTTGAGATAGTCGTGCTGGCACATTCTCCGGTCTTCACCACAATGACCCTGGCCAGCCCAAGTGATCGGAAGAATCTCTTCAAGGCAAGTCATTCTTGAACAGGGAGGGATGAGGAGAACAGACTTAGTTGGCTCAGTGCGATATCGAACTACTGCCTGGTGCTTGCTGAATGGAATTTCTTATCACACGCTACCTGCCCCCTATATTTCACTGCTTAGTATAAGCTAGATTACTTGGATACTTAGATTGTTTGCATTATAAAATAGTACGGGTCTGAGCGCAATTTTTATCTAGCTTCTATTGTGATGTTTCGATAAAAAAAAACCTTCCTTGCAGTCCCAAGACCGCCGATTAAAAGCGTTCTCAGATGGTCACCTTATTACCACAAGCAATCGCCAAAGTTTGTTTGATTCCTTGCCGTGCAATTGACAGATTCATTGCGGAGATCGAGTTCGTGCCTAGATTCAGACCATTGTTTATCAGGAGATTTGTCACCGCGCGACTGCATGTCTCCTATGATTGCAGCTACTCACTACATCGGTACGGTCTCAGTTGGGCTTCGAGAAAAGAGCGTTTCACTTCCCGGATCCGTTAGATCTTTCCAATAATTCTTCAGTTTGTTTGATAGAGTCCGAAACGCAATAAAACATTATTCACCATAATTTCTAGACGACAAAATTTCTGTGATGAATAAACGACAAAGCATAAGCACCTATACTACAGCTTCGGCTCGGCTGGGTTTAATGCCGATTTGTGCTCTCCAGATTAATCCCGCTGACGAGTGATTGTTGATAGCACCTATAAAACATGGCCGAAAGAAAGACGAAACAAAGGATCCGCATGGTGTGGTGGTGAACGCGTTAGCCCACGAAAAGAGTAACAGCTTATTTCCTGCCATGAAAAAAGATTAGGCAGTGAATAGAAAGCGATTAAACGACAAAGCGTGCACTGATCTTCTGACTTTGATGAAATGGGAAGCCTGGTTTGCTTCAAACACTGGATCGAACTAAGGAGTAATTGCATCGCAGTTCATCTCTGACCATTTAGCCATATTACTTTTGTTATCATTCATGTATTTTCATGTACATCGCCATCACAAATCCGTTTACTGTGAGTATATTTCCCAGAAGAACGAATACCTTTTTGCAGCCACAATATTATAGATAGAGGCCAACTGAATGCAAATCATGTTGTTCAGATGTTTAAACGAGATAGCAACAAAAGCAGAATGGCTTACGAACACTAGCGAAGTGGTTAGGAGTGATCCGTAATACACATATTGTTGTTGGCTCGAACTTGCCTAAAGCAAATTAAGCCCGCACAACTCCGAGGTGGAAAAATTGAACGATATTTGCCTTGTGAAACTTTCTTTCTGTCCAGAATAGCAGCCGGCAACTGCTTGTGGGGAAGACCTGTGAACTCCCTACGAAAGCCATCACGGTATTCTATGGAGACTTAAGCTCAACCAACTTTCAGTGATATTCATGCGGAAATCCTCAAGAGCAAATGAACTCACAGAAAATCCTAAGATCTTCGTAAATGACGAAGGCGAAATAAAACGAACAGAAACAAATGAAAGTGTTGTGTTCGGCAGGAAGTGAAAGATTAAAGTTGTGGATGACGTATAAGCAAAAGTCGGAGTCAAACTAGAAGAATACACACACAGCACGTACACTGAACTTTCTTTTCTTATTTTTCTCTAATCTCTGGTACGTCATGCTGTGGGACGGTGGGGCCAATCCGATTAATGTTCAGAAAACTGTGCTTCATAGTGGAGAGTCCATACTAAGGAGTTAGCTTCGTCTGAAGATTTTGCTCTCTTCAAGTTTAACTAACTGTTTAGTGCTGTCGATGATTACGGTAACAAAATAATAAACAACGACAAATAAGCGCGATAAAAAATATGTTTAACAGAACGGCTATACAGTCTTATTAAGTAATTTATACTAAGTTCACCGATGCTGTGTTGACGTGGATGACCAGAGTGGGCGAACATACGTACCAGAAGGAAACAGATGCGAGGCGAAATCAGTTTACGCATGAACTGTTTCTCTGCCGGTCAACGAACCGTTTGAATGGCTGTCTAATTCTCCTGAGAACTCGGCCAAGCGATGATGTACGAACCGGTCCGACACCACCACCGAAAACACATCACACCGTAATTGTCGCGTAATTAGTTGGCGCCATCAATGTCGTTGTTCTTGTACAAGCTGTTAGTAGCACATCGCTTTTTCATAGTCATTTCGTTGTCATGTCCCACAGAGTACAGACACTCCGTCAGGGATCACGCTAAGTTGAAACCCACTCTTCCTATTGCCACACGCATTTGTGAAGCTGCAAGCAGTCTTCTGTCCTCGATCGAGAATGGTGTTGCGTCAAAGGTCAACGACCATAACCCTGTACAAAATTAGTGAGTCACTTGGAAATAGAACACTGTGAAATGATGGCGATGTTGTGTTGTGCCTCACTAACTCGACCACTATAGCAGAAAAGATGAAGCCTAGTTCACTCGCGAGCCGATCACAGTTTACACTCTGTTGGCGATGTAGTTCAGGCCATTGAGTTGTTGAAATCTGGAGACCTCGTGTTTCAAAATTCAGTATTTTTTCAAAGAATCTTTTTTGGGATATTTTAAACTTATTGAATTCTCGTTAAAAGATAGGGTATAAAGCTCTCGGCGTCGATCTATCCCTGAAGGATGCGCCATGCATTCGACCTCATTAAGCATGGCAGGAGGTGACTGAATGCATATCTGGCCTATATGGCCTTTACAATGATTCGCGGTGGCCTACCGATGTATTGAACCAGTGCTGCTATCCCCCCAAACAAGTCTGGTACAAGTTTGCCTATTCCAAAGTGACGGAAGGCTTGGTGAGCCTTCGGAGCGGGGTACGATCCCTTGTGTATTGCAGGGCGCTTCCGAACACTGCGCTACACGCGTCAATTAAATTCTCGTTATGGAGACTGCTATATCTTAATAATGTACGCATGCAATCACAGTGGACGAGAACCAATCTGTATATATTTATGAATTGAGTCTATTTTTTGCAGTTTATATAGTTTTTCAAAATGATTTAGACGGTACTGGAGAAGATTCCAGTAAGACTGAGCTTACTATAATGGAGAAATCATTGTCGTTACATATATGGACGAGTTTTTCGTTATTTAACAGCACAACAGTCGGTGGAGAAAGGTTTAGTTTGCAAAGTGCAAACCCCTGCTGAAGTTCTGATTCATAAGACAGGACGATAAAGAATGAGAAATAGTAGAGGAGCAATAAAATTAAGGATCTACTAAGTATTTCATTGATAAACTAACAAAAGGTTACCATCTAGCTTTGAGATTTAGCGACATTGTTTTTTCAAAGCCACACTGATTAGAGCCGCTTGATTGTATATCACTCATGGTTCTTATGACGACGTTCATGGTCATGTCGACTCGCGAATCCACTGGAGTGGAATACCGTATGAATAAATTAACGTCACGCAGCAGTGACCTTTTGTGTCCGTCCGATGGTTCATAATCGAATGGCCGCTCAGGAATATTTATTTGGTAGTAAAAAACCACCAGTCAGCATTCCTTTAACTCGGAAAAGCGATATTTTTAAAGCCCGAAGTTATATGCATCCATGGAGAGCATGATGACCTGAAGCACCTGTGATTCAAATAATCGTTAGTTCGGTCTCGCGCTGTGCATCGCACCTAGTAAAAAAAACGACTTTATAGATCGATAAGATCTCACAAGTGATTACATGGAAGAAAATATGCATCCAACGACCTTTATTCTGTTACGCATGGAGTCGTATGCATGGATCTTCCTAAAGGATAGATCAATGCTAAACGTTTTCCATTTGACGTGTTTTACCCATTTGCCCATAAGACTCCAAAAATTTCAGCCAATCACTTACAAGACCTCATAACATGTCTCAAGGTTACAGATAAGTTGGGGCCATCTGGACATTAGATGTATACGAAAGCCTCGATGTCCTGAAACCTACTGTGAATCCTTGATGGATTCGGCGGATCAGAAAGCTCTTCATGACTCCTCGCTGTTGCTTATTCATTCATACTTTCTCATACTCTCCGGACTCACGCAATCACATTTATTTATAAATGCATATATTCATGAGTGTGCAGATATGTATAAAGTTCAGACATATGCACATACACGCTTGCGCATGCACACAAATGCCCACGTTTATATAAATACTTTAACACAAACACATGCTGACCCACACACACGCACGTACACACACACACACACACACACACACACACACACACACACACACACACACACACACACACACCACACACACAAACATACCGAGATATGCACATACAGGTCTTTTACGGGAGATCCCAACAAGTCTTAACGTGTTCCACTCATGAAGGAACAGACCACCTGGAGATAACCAAAGGATTGATAACTGCAAACTGTTAGTATCAGCTCAAGTCACTGAAAGTTTAATAAGCAAAACAGAGATAACAGGAATGACAGTTGCGACCTCAAACTCCTGTGTTAATTTTATCGATGGTTTTACTTGGCAGACTTTAAAAGAAGTAAGGAATCGACCTTTAAAATTTTTATTAAACGAAAACATAAAAATTTAATGCTGTTAATGCTTTAAAAAATAGTAATACTCAACCACATACCAGTGGATGATCTACGACAATCGATACTGACAAGTATTTGTATTACTCGAGTCGTGTGGAGCATTTTTAGACGACCTTTTCAAGCTTTGATAAGAGAACTCCGTTGATGTTGTGAAGTGATAATAACCAAGCCCAGGATCGAACCAATGACTACTTGCATGTTGCACACCACCTCTAATCATTGGGCTACAAGTGCCTTTTTGGCATCGAAATGGTACCAGTTTTATATTTTGTCTGATGAACACCGTGTAGGAATTCATTCGCGTTTTTTGCTTTTTTATTCCACCGCAGAGGACAACTGCATTTATAAGTTCTCATAGCCGATGACCAAATATTCTGCTGGCCTATCTGGACCACTTTGGATTCAACTGGGTGACGATAACACGAGCTCTACGTTTGTCAAATTTTTTAACGATGTTTTCTATTTAAAATGTAAACAGTCGCTCTGCGTCTCTGACTCATGAGTGCTGCGCAAACGTGCTGTTCTCTTTCTCTAGCTGACGCACTCCCACCAAAAGGGATAGCTGTCCTGTCATGTCGCATATCAGTGCTAATCTCATCCTTAATGTGTGGCTGTGGCTCTTCACTACTACTATTTGTACTGTCACTGCTACTCACTGAATTTCATGAAGGATGTGAACTATTCTGGAGTTCACAGCAAAGCCTCGGATACCAACAGGGGATACAGGTGGTCTTTTTTTCTCTTTTTTGCCGTCATAGGCACTGGTTTTGAGAGGTCTCTGCGATGAAAAGCTGCCCACCAACTGACGCTTCGTCGTCACTACCCTCCTGCAGTTGTGATCTAATTTGTTATAAGGTTTTTTTGTTTATCATTTAACAGTTTTCTATGCTACTCATAGCGTAACTGGCTAGTAGGCATGAATTATTTTTAGTACTATTGCTCAGAAATGCTTCATGCATTCTGTTCAATTCGTAAAATTGTTGAGGTGGTCGCATACTTGTTTCATACAGTGCTTCATACTCGAGGTTTGCAAACAATATGTCACGTCAGTGTTTTTATACTTTCGGACTAGGGTGGTATCAATTTTTGGACTCCACTACGATGAGGAACTTAGACCAAGGTGCGGGATCGAAGCGACAATCACATGTGTATTTTGGAACACCTCGAGCCGCTGCGCTAAGCATCCTTCCTTAAACCTTTGCAATGATCCGGAATTGTCGGCAGAGGTACTACAATTCATCATTATGTGCTCGTAGATGAGCGATGTAACGTTTCCACGAACTAGTGATGTGATGTGATGGTATGAATCATTTGCGATGACTGTCACACAGTTCTTCACTTCATATCGTATCATTTTCTCGATCGTTCTATGAAATCAGATGATGGGAGTGAGTCAAATAGTCATAGTAAACATCTTAGACGCCGGCTATTGGCTATAACAATAATACTACTTTTAAACCTTATCACTTACTTCTGTCGGTTTTCATGCCCGTCTTCTGACGCATCCGAGACCGTTGTTTCATGCCATTGTGGGAACACTTGCGCTTTTGTAATGGTTCTCGTGAAACATGCTTGCACTGTGACAGTTCCAATAAGCAAAAAATGGAAATCACTCTGTAGCTGGATTGCTTATGTAGTGTAATACCTAAAGATTATGTAAACTTTTAGTTAAATAAAATTAAAGGATAAAAGGATAAAGCTCTCGTCGTTGATCAATCCGTGAGGGATGCGCCATGCATTCAACTTCATTAAGCATCATTTGAAGGTGATTGAATGCATATCTGGCATCTACAATGACTCACAATGGCCTAACGATGTATCGAGCCAGTGTTGCTATCGTGCCAGACAAGTCTGGTGCCAATTTTTCTACCCCGAACCGATGGAAGGCTTGGTGGGCTATGGGCGTGGAGACCGATCCCACGTGTGTTGCAAGGCGCCTCTGACCACTGCGCTACATGCGCTTCTAAACAAGAATTAATAATGATTGAAAAAAACTAGAATACCACGCACAAACAATTTTTTTATTATGACTTTAAAAAGTTCTGTGGTTTGTTTCATGCTTAGATAACACAAGGATGCTGTAAAAAAATTTCTTTTCGTCTAACCTTTTCAGCGCCTTCGCCTTCTTCTGAGCGCCAGTCATAGAAGTGATTGTCCACAGCCGTTATTAGCTATGATTGTGTGAGCACTGTGCTAGGAGCTGAAAACTATCACCTGTATCGAATACACTTCTAGACTTGTACCCGAGAAAGATTTATTAAGCTGTTAATGTAGTATTCCAATTTTTACAATTCAGTGCAACAAATCTTAAACTCGTCCCAAAGGACGAATTGTCGGACTAGTACTAGTACAAGATTCCTGGCGGAACAATCACAGCTTACGCCCACTTGCAAGGTAACAAATCTTCCACCGCTCTAGGTGTGTCATCAGCAATCTTAACGACTAAGAAAGTTCCTGGAATACCTTTTCGGCACTTTTGACTTACTTGGATACTTAGATGACCCGTTATCACCGGTTGTGCGGGCTCCATTATAAACTGCATTTTCTCGGAGTTTTGCTGGTTTAGCCGTTGTAGTTCCTTAAAGTCCCGAGGTCAGCTAAGCCAAAGTCTGCCCCAGGTCGTCACCACCATTGGCATTCGCCGCCTTTGTGGATCAGAATGAAGTTTGCCACCATGCGACTAGTTTCATACCAGGACGGTGCTGGTTGCTAGTATTGGTTTAGTCTTATCTGGGCTTCGTGATTGAAACGTCTGACTTATTCTCAGCATTTGAGGCTCTTCCAGGAGGATATATCCCACCGCTGTACATCGCAACCCAACACCCAAAAACACCTAGCCGCGATGAGGCGATGAACCGTTGGGAGGATTCGTTACTTCATTAAAAATAAATGCTATCAACAGCTTGTGAGGCCAGTAGATTTGCCATAATTTGAGAAATTTTTTTGAAAGTGGTCAATTCCAGGTAATAAAATAATGTTGATACTGCTGAAATTTGCGCTGGCTAAAATCTCATGAGACGTTTTCTACTGATCTCAGAAGGCACCAGCAAAGTCTCCATTAGTCGTTGTTGCGCAACAGAATGACCCAGAAAAGTTGAACATCACCCCAGTTTTTTGCATGAGACCCTTTCTCTTCCTTTTCGTCGTTGAGAGCTTGATTGTATCCTGACATGGGTTTTTTTCTGACTTCTTTAAATGATTTTTCTTATTTTCAGTTACAAGTTTGCTGCAATGCGAGCCGCGTTAAAGTCTGGAGTTTCGGTTCGGTGAAGAATTTCAGTGTCTCACGGCTCGTCTACCAATCCGTTTTTCCACGAAACGAGGACGATTTGCATTCCGAACTACAAGTAGGTAAAAACTGGACATCAGATCTGCTCGGACATCATTTCATAACGTTATTATTCTGCAATTTTCGAATCAAAGTATTACTTGATTGCTTGAACTTTTAAATAGTCCGAGTTCACAGTTAACAAGGTAGGTACTATGTTGTCTTAAATATAATACAACTTCCATTTGCCTAGAAATTTGCTAGCAGAGCGAGATTTCTTCCTCTACGGTCTCGAAATGCGTCCTGAATCTTTTTCAAGTCTTCGTTGGTAGTGTGAAAGAGTGTCTTGGTCCCGGTTTATTAGTAGATGCTTTTCTGGGTGAAAATGTCGAAATTGCTGCGGTGAAAAAATCCTATCTGAATGGTATTTCGACCTCCAGCGAAACCACGTAATAACGCCGGGACGAGAAGAACTAGGTTGGGCGAATTGTACATTACAACGAAATGTTTTAATGTATTTAGATACAAACCTTTATAGGACGGTATCTGTTGCTACATGTCAACTTTTCAAAAATTCTTTTCTTCTCTCTTCTCGCAGACGTAGCTATTAATGTGTTTACGTGGGAAGTGCTTTGGTTATGATCCTGTGCAAAAACACAACATCATCTCATTTCTAGTTCGATCCCACATCCGTTTGCGATTGGAAAAGTGGTACCAGACGCGCCCATCAATCTACGAAGGACGATGACTACCTATAATGAAGACCTCGGAATATTCTAGCACAGTTGTCTCAGGATTCCAGCCAGAGAAGAACCATTGTGAACGTTAATTCCAAGCACAGGACAAAGCCCTTCTCAATTGTTATCTGAACGGCATCTGAATCTGTTCGTGATCAGATGAATGCGAGACAACGAAGCAAGTGAAAAAAGTGCATGGTTCATGCAATATGTGGGTTTTGAGGAGTGAAAAACTATGAACACGTTTATTACAATTTGAGCTTATGATGATACATTGGATCAGCGTATTTTACTAAGAAGAACTTTTAAGAAGAAAGCGAATGCGTAATAAGCCACAAATTTTGGCAGCGAGCGACCGCCTTTGATGTGAAGGCATGTCTTCGTATTTCAGCATAACCTCCTTAGAACAACGATGCATAATTGTAATTTTTCCTATGAAGTTTATTGCCTGGTTTTTTTTTCGTCGTATTGTATAATTCCTAGCAAATACTCCCTTCCTATATTACTAATCTTGCAACGGTTCACCGCCTCATCGTAGCTGCGAACCGCCTCATCGTAGATGCCAAGTGTTCCCAGTGTGTCGAACTGCGATGTACAGCGGGGCATTCATCTCCACGGCACGAACTCCCAAGCTGCGAAGGAGTCCGGCTTTTCCATCAGGAAACTCAGCTAAAAGTAAACGAATACCAAGATTGACCACTGTCCTGGTATCAAACTAGTCGCATGGTGCCAAATGTCCGTCTGATCCACAAGGGCGGCGACTGCCTGTGGTGGTGAAGACCTGAAGCGGACTTTGGCCAGGCTGACCTCAGGGCCCGGGGAACCACAATTAAACCAGCGAAACTCCGAAAAATGGAGATTATGCTGGGGCCCGCACAACCTGTGAGGACGGACTGTCCAAGTGACCAAGTTCAAGTAGAAAGAAGGATAAAGCTCTCGGCGTTGATCAATCCCTGAGGGATGCGCCACGCATTCGACTTCATTAAGTATCGTTGGAGGTGATTGAATGCATATCTGGCCTTCACAATAACTCGCGGTGGCCTAACGATGTATCAAGCCAGCGCTGCTATCCTCTCATACGAGTCTGGTACTAATTTGCCGACCCCGGAGGGACGGAGGGCTTGGTGGGCCATGGGCGCAGGAATCGATTCCACGTGCGTGTCGCAGTGGCGCCTCCAATCACTGCACCACACGCGCCCATGTTGAAGTATATTATTACTATATTACTTCAGCCTTTGTCTTTGTTCCCATTTCTTTATAAATACTGAATCCCACATATTTCGAAATTGAAGTCGGATCTATGTTCATTTTTTCTAACTTTATTTTTGCTATTCATTTTGTTCAGTCTTCTAAGCATTGTATTTTTTCTTTGATGAGCTTACACGAGGTTGATAATAATATTTATTACCGGCTAACGTTTCGACGTCTTCGTCTTCATCAGAGCCGATGATCCGAGTCGATGGTCCACGTTTGTTATTCGTCTCGATATGGCAGCTTCGCCTTCGTGTCGAGTCAGGTCTTCTTCAGCGGTCCATCTCCTCGAATGAGGCACACTCATTCAGTGATGCCCTTTTATACACGATGCTGATGTTGGATATAATGATGTCCTTTGATAACTACTTGTTTCTCTTCCGGACATATATCATCGCGCACATCGTGCAGAAGTCGGTGTTATCATTAGCTAGCACAAAGCGTATTAATGCTTCGAAACCGACTTTCCTTGAACCTCGGTGTGCTTAATCAATATGTATTTTTTCTTTGATGAGCTTACACGAGGTTGATAATAATATTTATTACCGGCTAACGTTTCGACGTCTTCGTCTTCATCAGAGCCGATGATCCGAGTCGATGGTCTAAGCATTGTGTTTTAACTGTCATGCCATCGTTTTTCGTAATTTTTCGGTGGTTTTATAGGAAAACGCTTAAACAGGTAGCTTTTTCTGTTTGGTTACAAGTAGTTTTACTTTTTAAATTTATCGTATTGTCGTTCATTTTCAAATCTCATCGATATTCACTTTCATATTTCTCACTAACGCTAGTGGTTCTTGACTCCATTTTTATTTTCCCTTGTATGAGAGTTGTTTTTTTTTTCTTCTTATTTTCATCTTTTCATTCTCAAATATTAGTTTTAATATAAATCTTAGAAAATGAATTCATGTTCCGGAAAAGTACCTTTTCAGTTATCGATGTGCTCTGATCGTTCGGAACCAATTATTGGTAGAGTGGATGAGAAGCCGGGTGTTCAGTGCACTTACAGTAACGGACAATTCCTCAACATTCCTCACGGTAGTTCACTGTTTTATTGAACTCATTCTACTCTACTGGATAGAAACCATCCACGAAATCCGTGAAACCTAGGAGAAAATAAAAAAAAATTAACAAGTAAATCAACAAACGTAGCAGGACGAACACTGAAAGTATAAAGCGTAAAGCCTTCTGTGTTTAGCTACCTCTTTAGTAACGCGGCATGGATTTGGCTTTAACAATCATCGTCATCGGTGATTGAATGCAAATCTGGCCTATACAATGATTTGCAATGATATACCGATTTATCAAATTAGTCCTCCAATCCTGTTAGACAAGTCCGGTACCAATTTGTCTACCGCTGAAGGATAAGGATTTTGTTCGCCCAGGTCGCAAGATTGAAAGAAAGACCATCTCTGTACTGGAGCTCCCGCTAGCCACTGAGCAACACCTCTCCCACGCTGCATGTAGTGATGAAAAGTATTAATCGTTTTTACTATATAATACTTTTTAACATTGTCAAACCGAAAAAGTAAGTAAAGCTTCGACTTCTTAGGCGCACTATCAATTCCTAATTGGTACCTGATTTGCTATGAAGTGAGCGATGGTTGCCAGATGTGCAGGTTTGAGTGTTTTATTAATTTCCTTGTTTTCGTTTCTGTTTCATCCTTGAACACAGTGGTTCCAAAACAGCTACATTTTCTTGTAGACCTCCTTAACATTTTTCTTCCCTCAATTTCCTCTATACACCTTTCCTCTGAAAAGAGTTGTTTGATGAGCTTAAAGATTTCGCCTGTACCACCTTTCTAAATATGTCCTCTTCTACTGGAATAAATCTTGTTGCTCAGTTGCTTCATTGCTCAACTACCAGCTTATATGAACAAAGTGCAAAAAAAAAATGGGTCCTGTGAGCTCTAGAATATCAGCGCCTCATTTTGGTAGAGTAAAGAAACTAACTCATTGCCGAAAGTCTGTGGATTTATTCACGCAGCTATTTGAATATTTGAAATATCCGCCTTCAGGAACCACGTAGATTCGCTTAGACCACAGAAAAGTTCCATTCCTTCAGTAAATTTTTGGTTGTGCACGACTTTTTCCATGGGAATCTCCGAACTCGTGCTAGGAATTTCCGAATTCCTTACTACTTCACAGCAAGTGACCAGGTTATTGCCAGCACTGCGATGACTCCTCGTACTAGTTCACTCTTAGCTGGGTCCATAGCTGGAAATGTCGAACTGCTTCTTACCCTGGGAGACCTGGTTGAGGAGATTAACCGTTCGCAGCACATCATAGTTCGACATCCATTCAACACTTGCAACCCCCAAAGACGTGGAAAACTAGCGAGAATATGATTGCGCATATACTTACTATATAGCATTTGATTTTACTGAATACGTTGATGGAGCTGGAAAAAGAACTAATAAAAAGAGCAATGAGCAAAAATGATTACGTTTGCGAAAAACTTTAGAGTGTTACTTTCAAAGAAATCCTAGTTTACATCAAAGTATTCTTTTTTAGGTACTTCACATTTTTTCCTCATACTTATTGATTTTGGTTTATTCATTACAATTTTAAGAACTCTCTCGTCAGCATTTCATCCAGTCAGACCGCGTTTACAAATGCAGCGATTCTTTTAGGATTCTCATCTTGTGCAATTCTGCCTTGACAGTGGCTTGTTCAGATATGTATATTGTTGGCTCATCACCAATAGCTTCGAATTCTAATATTTACTACTGGTTTCAGGTCAATTTTATTCAAGTTTATTCGAATATCTTTTCTATTCGGCTGTTATTCGAGTGTTCATGGACTATCGAATATCGAATTGGTTTTTTTCTTCAAAAATACCTATTTTGCCACCGATGCAACTGTTCTTTCATAGACATATTTCCTTTGCAAGAAAATCCTATTCGGCTAAAAGAAACCGGCATTTGAAAACACCTGGATTACAATGTAATCGAACTTGCGAACATTCGCACGATTTTTCGAATGTTTAGGTCGAATATTATCATAGTAACTATTTTTTCTAGCAAGATCATCGAAAAGATCAATGAGCAATCAATGTATATATCTGAATATTTTTGTTTTATGGAAATCTTTGGCCATTTTAGACCGGTAAGCGTTTCCCATTCGAGAATTCGTCAAAAGTCGAATTGACAACTAGACTTCAACGTAACGGTGAACTTGTGGACCGAAAGATCATCCCCGTATCGGTGAGAAATCAACTTTTCTAGTGAATTTTGAAAGTTCGACCTAGAAACTCCATGCCTTATTACTACTTACTGTTATTACTTGCTTACTGTTACTATTATTTTGTACAAATTTCGTGATGAATGAAGCGATACAAAGGTTGCTTCGGCTCAGAAGCGTCTTTCGATGTCTAATACATAGGAGATCGCCACATATGAAATTGATACAGAAGATTTGTTAAATATTGAAAGAGCGATTCCCTGCTCTTATTGGTCAGTTTCTGTCGCAACCAATAGACGCGCTTCATGACAGAAGCTGCGATTGGTTATCAGGAAAAAAGTCGATCAGTGCAGTTATTTTGTCATTTTACAAAATACCTGTTGCAACTTTGTCAACGTTTTTTCAAATGTCTTCGAATTGCTTCTCTTCAAGAAATTGTTTCAAGGAGTATCGAGTACCTTAAGCATATTTCATTCACTCTGTTTACAAATAAACAGGTTTTTTATGCTTAGGCACAAAATTATCTTTTTTAATATATTAAACTCCAACAAATTATACAAGTTTTAAATAAATAAGCTTGAAAAATTAGATTAGATCGGTCTTGTATTGCTTTGGAATGTTTAAAAAGTCTATATTCCTTATAAAAATTAACAGAAATACATAATACGGTAAAACAAAAAGTGAATAAACAGAATGGTTAGTAATCCAGGCTGGCGAAAAGGAGACTCTAACTATCAGTGGTCTCGTTGCGAACGAACTCTACGATGTCCGGCGCTGTGTCGTTATCGAAGTGCCTCCGTTATTGAAAAATGATCGGCGATTTTCATTCAATAATTCATCAAACCGTCTTTGTACTGAAGAGACTTATCGAACCTTACCGAACACTGCTACCGTATCAATAGTTTCGCTATGGATTACTGTGCTCACAGTGTCCTCGAGCGCACTTGGTTAGCTGGTAAGTTCTGCCTTACAACCACTATTGCAGCGTCTGCGAAAATTTGGATTACGGAGAACAGCGATCTGCCATAAAAATTCATTCTATTTATAAAATTACAGTATTCTTACGAGTTTGTCTCATTCATTTTCGTCTGATCAGTTTTCATAATTGCGGTATGTGTACGGTAATTTGTGAACTCTTATGATCATTCCCAATGGTAAATACAGTTTGTGAAATTATTCGACATTGATTTTGAGATCATCAAAGACACTTTGAGAATACGAAAATGCTGTAGAATGGAAGACTGACTTAAAATTTGCTCGCACATTCAAAAATTCTAAGGAACTCGGTTCGAATGATTCATTATTTCATGATTTATGATCCATTCAGTCACTAAGTTCTGCTGAGATCATTTCGCATTTTAAATCCGAAAAGAAAAACGAAAATAGTTCGTTTTAAGTTTTTAACGTGATTGTGATTGAGATCCATAAATTATATCTACGAGATTTCCTATCGTTGAAGTGAGCACCTAAGGTATTTTCTGTAATTGTTATTTCTAAAGGTACGTATTCGTGGAATTGTAGACGAGATGGTTTAATAAAGCTTTAAACATAACCGCAAGCATTGCACTGTCCAAACCTCTATCTAAAATCGATTAATATTTTTTTAATTTTAGGAAGAATTATCGAGCACATCGCAAAGAATTTGATGCGTACTCCATAGTCACTGAGTTTTTATATGACCAATATTCACATGTTCACCGGATCTCAGTTCATTTTCCGTTCGATTTGTTGTCTCCATTCGCCACCCACGAAAGGCTAAGGATTTGGCTACCCAGTGTGGTCTTTGACCTCTTCATGAAAGTCAGTGAGTGCTGACCCATTTCATTCTGGAATCCGTAGAACGCCGAGATAATATTCCTAGAGCATACCAAGATCATCACTGCGGACAGTCACCACCACTGTGTAAAAATTGGAGGTAACTGGATGCATGTCTCGCCTTTGCAATGACTCACGGTCGCATACCGATGTATCGAGCCAGTGCTCCTATCCTCCCAAACAAGTCTGGCACCAATTTTCCGACCCTGGATGGATGGAAAGCGCGGAGATCGATTCCACGTGTGTGTTGAAGGGCTTCTACGACCACTACGCCACAAGCGCCCAACAGCTTTTTGTATCAGAGATTTTTTCCAGATTGGTCTGCTACCAATTTGCCGAGCGGCGTAAGATTGGAGGCTAGCAGTCGATACGTCGAACTAATCACTGTTTATTCCATAATTATTTGGACGCGTGGAAAAATAATACACATTTTACGACCATTGCGAATCACAAAATTTTACCAAACTTCTACCCGGATCCATATTATCACTGTCTGAACAACTTCATCAGTTCGATCAGTTCAACATCTTCATAACGATGCTCATACTAAAGACCACAAAATGCATAGCATCATGAGATAATGCCCTTTTCAGAAGCTCTTGACCTGATACGCTGAGCGTAAACAAGCAATGGAGAAAAGCATCTTTAGTGTTAGCCATAACTATAAGCGAATATGAACACGTTGACTAGCAAACCATCGACGAGAAGCAGAACAGATGAAGCTTCTACAAGGCCAATCGAAAATCTTAACTGCAACTTCTACTTTGATTTCACCGAAAAGAACGTCTTTTTGTCCACCCACCTGGTTCCTCACCATCTGCACTGTTTTCCACATTGTTCCACCACCTGCATTTCCAAATACTCCCTCACTGTTAGCGAACAACTTTAATCTTGAAAATGATCTTTAATGTTTTAGAACGATTTTTTGACCATCCAGCCATAAGACCAACAATACTTTGAAAAAAGAAGTCCGATAAGGTGATATCGTAGTGCCAGAACTCTTCAATATAATTTTGTGATTAAAAACAAGAGTAGATAGCATATCATTCCATATATACTGCCATGTCAATATTCTTGGATTATTCTTGTACAAAGTCGATAAGTGAAAGTTTACTCGATTAACGTTTAGGCGCTTTCGTCTTCTTCAGAACCGAGTTGATCAGAGTCGATGGTCCACAACAACCTGTTGCTGTCTCATCGAATCAAAAAAGTGCCAGCCTTATCGTCCATTCTCCAATTTTTGAAAATACTGATCAATTACTGATGAAAAAAGAGAACACTTAAAATATACACACCCTTCGGATGCGCAAGAATGAGGCTACTTAAATCGATATTTGATAAAAACTAGTAACTGGATTAAAAGGCTATCAAGTACGCAAAATCTGAGCTGGTAGCATACAAAATCTTATGTACAGAAGTGCTTAAATGACAAGGGATAATCAAAAAAATGAAAACGACTGAGCACTTAAAGCAAAGAGTAGGAATGGTACTGAGGCTGCAAAAGTCAAGAAGAGAATAAAAACCAAGATTGAATTGTTTACCTTTCAGACCGGACTCTTCTTTAGTCATAGTTACGTAAAATTTCCTACTGCCTACATTTCAATAACGTGATCGTTCAACCAATGAATTCTCGAACAACAAAGATGGTCTAGGAAGGAAGGTGATGGCTAATGCATATGGCTACCGATCCCATCAGAATTCAGGTCGTAGCAACTTTCTTCACCAACCTTCTAGCTGACTTGATTAGCCCGTTAGAACTCCTACTGTGCCCATTTCGAACTTGACGACGTCTCAATGTATTTCGCCTTCTTTAAGGGTGTTTTTTCTGCTTATCTCATCTTGTTTAAAGCCTATAATGGAGTCCTATGATTTAGTCCGCAAATCTTTGCAAAGGGATGAAAACATTCTAGAAAGGCTTTTTCGGGATTCCAAGAAAAATAAGTCTCTAAAAAAGGGAAATCTTCCGAAAGCTTTAGCTTTCTCGACAACGAATCTGGGCACTGCCCGAAGTTCGGACAGAACTGTTGGTTTGGCTCCTCTTTTGCTTTGTTATGAAAAAAAGACAACGGGTAGAAACATCTCATTTTTCCAGTGTCTCTATTTGGAGCGAAAAAAACAATGTTGTAGAAAAGCTATTCGTTGTACCAGCGGAGCATCCCATGGTTACATTCATTTCCAGTTTTTTTCGAAAGAGTGATGGTGAGTATTTGACTTCTCAGGTTTTCAATTTCGTTTCTTTGTAAAATATCATATCATTCAGCGACCGAACGACTCACTAGAGTTTCATAGTGATTGTTAGCATTTTGAGAGCTAAAATATTGGCATTAGATGGTAAATAGGACCAGTGTAATGTCGTGGTTAACAGATTCTTCAATAAACATAGGTTTTGGAACAATGTTTTTTTTTTAAATAACCAAGCCATCCACTTTGGGATCAGCAAACTGCTAACCAACTTTACTGGAAAGATAACGTTAATTTGATAGACCGATAGACTTTACAAGTCATTGGCCAAATATGCATCCAATCAGCTCTATGGTGCTACGAATCGGATGCATAGCCCATCTCTGTGAAACTGATCAAAACAACAATAGAGCATGAGAATTTGGTGCTTATGCATAAATCGTTAATACTGGCCCATTTCAATAAATTCTGCGGGCACCATCATGTCTTTCATCATTCATAAACGTTTTCCATAAAGATGCATGAATTCCTAAGCGTGCATGGGTCCGAGTGCTGCGACGTGAGGATCTCTCATCTTTCTTCCCTCCTTAGTGAGATATGTGAATGCTAGTGGAGCATGGTATTTCCAGGAAATCTGAAATACTCTTAGTAAGGCATTTCCAGACCTTCATCACAGGCACTAGGCGGCTGCTGCAACACTTGTTGTCATCCTACTACCTTGATACTTTTGCTGGACGATGATGAATTGTGGCATTAGTTAATACATTTATTCAATAACGATATAGGAGAACAAATGCCCTCATTGATTTCCAGACTAGTTGTCTATGGACAATTTAAACTAATGCGTACAAAAGTGCTGCAAACACGAAATTTCTGCAGCGCGGAATTTTGTGAAGAGAATCAGATTGAAAAAAATAATGAACTGATAAAAGGATGAAAGGGTAAAGGGTACGACGGTTCTTCAGCCATTCATTTGACACTATTGGTGGCATCGTGGAGACTAGTGAGGGCATATTTTACCTATCCAATTACTTCGAGGAGGCTACCGATGTATAAATTCATTGCATTTATTCTCCATGAGTAGTCTGGTCCACGGATCTCCCTCATATGAGGGATCTCGAGCCGGTTAGTCGCGAGGCTACGTGGCGCGTCCCCAGGTGGCGGATAGGGGATCAACAGCGAACCAAAAGCGACCTTTGCTTCCCTGAGACGCAGGTGGATCTAGGGAATGAACTCCCTGTTTCTGCTGCGCCGATTTGGCACATACTTTCTGTATTTGCTAGGCATACTCATGCATTCGTGTGTGGGTGCGTTCTCGCTTTATGCGGATTGTATTCTACGAGACAAATCGGCCAAAAGCCTGCAATCATGTGACAAGAAAGTATATGGGAGGCAGTTAGGAGTCTCCTCCAACAAATAAGCTCCATGTTCACTCTGGGAGAGCCTGGAAAGCTTTCCGTGAGTATAACCAGCCCCAACGTTCAGAGCCCAGCAAGCTATACGTGGGTATCAAAATGCTAAACACAGTAAAAAAAAAGGCCTCATTCTCCTGACCCCGAAAGAGCCCCCAATTTCGCAGCGTTGAGTAGGACGACTACGGAGAGGCTGCTAAAATCTCAGGGTCAATGGAAGCTGTAAACTGAAGTCCCAGAACCACCACAAACTGGGACTTATTCAACTCATTAGTCGGTTGTTGGGAAGTACCCATTGTCGACAACATCGACGAGGAATACGATCGGCCCATTGACCATCTTCATGTTAGCGCCATGAAAGCTGAGAGTTCGAAGGTCACCAAGAGACGTCTGTCTCCAGAGACTTCCGTCTTATTAAATAAAAGAGGATGCATATGCTGTTCCACCGGTTCTCCCTTCCGAAATCCTCCATGCCATTTCGTCGGTGAAAAATCGATCAGCACCAGGTCCGGACAGGATAAGATCAGAACATCTGAAGAACCTTCCGCCAGTCCTCGTAAGCACACTGGCTAGGCTTTTCACACGTTACCTGTCTGAATACAAGATTCCTACCCAGTGGAAGACCAGCAAGACCGTGTTGTTGTTCAAGAAGGGGGACCTACACGATGTACGCAACTATCCCCCAATCTGCTTGTTGTCCGTCGTCTACAAACTTTTCACTCGGGTCATCCTAAACAGGATTGACAGAATACTAGACGGAGGACAGCCATGCGAGCAGGCAGGGTTTCGAAAAGGATTTAGTACGATGGACCATATTTAGCACGATGGACCATATTCACAAGTTGAAGTATCGCGAGAGTACAAAAAACAGCTCTGTCTCACTTTTATCGACTTAGAGAAGGCCTTTGACTCAATTGAGATAGAAGCAGTAATGGGAGCCCTTGGCAGTCAAGGAGTCCCTACTCAGTACATAGAGATTCTTCGTGAGCTGCACTACAATTTCACAACCAAAATTTCTCCATTCTACAATGATATTAACTTGATGAACGACTTAGCTCCAGAGCTGAGCATAAGGAAACGAGCAGCATGGGGAGCTTTCAAGAGCATCGAGGATGTAGTGAAGAGAAGAGGACGAAAGAACCCCCGATTCCGTGCCCACCTTTTCGACTCAAAAGTTCTTCCTGCCCTAACGTGTGCGTCAGAAACCTGGTCGCTACGTAAGAAGGATGAAAGATCACTCAGCGTTATCAAACGCGCAGTCAAAAGTATTATGCTAGGAGTATCTCGTTTCACACAAGTAAGGGATGGGATCCGAAGCTCCGACCTACGTCAACGATCGAAAATCAAAGATGCCGTTCTATACGCCAAACAGTCGAAGATAAGGTGGGTCAGACACGTAATGCGTATGAATGATAACCGATGGACAAGGGCTGTTAGTGACTGGATTCCTCGGGATGTCAAACGTACTGCAGGAAGACTAGCGACCCGATGGTCAGAGTTCTTCACGAAAAGCCTAGAAGAAAGATATGATGCTCGACGAGTCCCTAAAGCGAGCAGAACCCTGTTCTTGCATGCGATACTTAAAAATGGAGGATTTACTGGCGACCGCTCGAGTCACTCGACGATCAACGGGACTACAGGTGATACAGGTGAAACAGGTGAGTTGTCTGGTACCAATTTGTCGACCCAGATAGATAAAGACTTTGTTTCTTTAAGCAATGGGATCGAACCAATAGCTTCGTGTATATTGACGTACGTCTCTAAACCACGCTCTGTACACGACAAATTAAGTAAGAAAAATTTTAAAAGTAAAAAAGTAAAAAAAAGTAAGAAAAGTTTCAAAGCATTAAGTAAGAAAAATTGAAAAAACTGAAGAGAATAAGAAGCTGTAGAGCTCAGAGTTTGGTTCAGTACGCAGCGTTGGCGACTGTGGTGAGGAATCGATGCGATACAACGAGGTTAATTCCACTTGGACTCTCTTTTCTAGGTACACATGGCCAAATCACAAATATATTCCTTAGCTGAGAATCAAAACTTTATGAGGATGTTAATCTTATCAAATGTAAATTTATCAAACGTTCACTGTAAAGTTATTTATGACCTGATTTTGCATAACCCGTGCACTCCGTCTACAGCGAATCTGATTCTCAAAGTTAGGTAACTACACTTCAATATAAACAGCATTAACATATGAGTAACAAAATAGCGATATCAGTTGTGTACACATGGGCGGTCCTTACAACCGACAGCGCTATCTGTATGCAAACACGGTGCAGAGAAAGGGATTACTTTATTTTTCTACAATCACGAGGTTGCTATGCAGCCTATGCAGCACATCTTTGCTTTCGCGCAAAAACATATGCAACCCAAAAGTAGCTGGAGTTTGGGTGTCAACTTCTTCAGAGCCTGGAAAGGTATACTGGTACGTAATTTACTAGGCGAAATGCTTTGACGACACAAACAGAAACGAAATCTAAATCATATTCGCAGTATCGACAGCTTCTCAAAAAAGCCGCCGTTTTTACATGCCTTCCACTGAGGAAGAGCCGCTGATTAGAGTCGCATATGACTGGCTGCACCACTGCACATCAAACTCGAAAACATGGGGTTATATCACATATGGCCTATGGGAATTCTTCTTTGCTATTCATTATTAGATACTTAGCATTTGTCCAAAAAGCCCTGAGAATTGTGCGCGTTGGTGTTCTGGAATCCTGTGTCAAGATGGTGACTTTCGTATTAAAATAGTCTCCGCTGCATCCTAAGCGTCCCTAGTAGGGCCTTTTGCCGTCTTTTTCGTTTGCCATCTAAGTGTCTTTTTATGTGCACGTCTTCCCGTTCCGCCAATGTATACATCTTTGAAAGTATTACAAGAGATCAGGTATATCGGACAGTTAGGTGTTCTTGAGCTGAGATGGAATACATTTGAACGACTGAGTATTAGGCTTAGAAACCACGTTTATCCGTTGCCCGTTTTACATGACTGATAACGGCTCTAACCTTGAATAATGATGGATTCGTTGAAGCAAGATCACCTACTGATACTAACTTGTGTTTTAATAAGTAAGTATAAAACGAGACATGTTGGTCTACGTATTTTAAGACTCAACATAGCGAAAGATTTTAAGCCCACCACCTTGCCACAATGATCCATTGACTGCTTAGGTTTATTGACTTTTTATTTTCTTTCAGACGATGAGCAACTCGACTAAGACGTTCCTTCGTTATCTCAGCAACTAGATGTATAACTAGAAACTTTTCTCCTAATCATTAAGCGATAATCCAATTGTCTTTCAATTCTACTTATTATTTACTGCCTACTCTTTTTAATGGTAAGATATATATTGCGAAATATAACTTCAATGATGCTGAGATATTTGGAAAACTCCGGACCGCAGGTGTCTACGGTGGCGAACGCTATTGTCCTTTTCGGGGAGTAACGCGTCCTCCACCTGAGAGGCAGGCGAAACGAAGGACCCGCATGGTGAAGTTGTCTTTCATTTCATTAACTCTCTTAATTCTTGAAAACTACATTATTGTGCGGTTGCAAGGTTAGAGATGAATCTTCTATCCCGATAGTGATTAAGGGTTTCGAGAACAACGTCCGAAAATAAACAGAATTTAATGTCAATTCCGTCGTTAAGGTCCTGCTGTCTGAAGAACTCTCTAGAGAAAGTAGATGGTGGTAATGTTTTCTTTTTTTCCTTTTCTTGATTCTCACCCCTATTGGTGTTTATTGCTTGGCCGGATAGCGTAGTTGATCTTAAACTTAATGCAAGTTGCAGAAGATGCTAGGCAAGGTTGAGTAGAAATGGGTTGCGATGGTGAAAAACTGTTCTAGTGAGCGTGCTCTCTCAGTTATGGTAATGCTCCTAAATCCGGTGACTCTACATTTTCTTGGTCCATTTTTAACCCTATTTTCACCCCTGTTATAAATGTAGACAGTCTACCTGTGATTTCGTGAAGCCGAGATATGCGAATTACTCAAGAGATTTTTGAACTTTCGCTGTAGGGTTATTTGGTATTAGACCGCGAACGTTTCGTTCTGCTTGCTTCGTAGTGCAATTCGAAGTAGTTCCATTTCGATGCCTCGTCCTTGTTGGCTATCCCCGTTGACCGCATATCTCGTGAATCTATTTATTTGTGATCTTATAAACTGATCTTCTTTAGCTGGTGCGAGATTGGTATAGGTCTTCGTTGTCGTTGCTGTTGTTGGTCGATGGCTGAGGTTTCGGCGATTTCGCCTTCTTCAGAGCCTGGACGTATTTTATATTAGAATACTTTAATTTTTCGGTGGAAAAAGGCTAAAGTATTAATGAAGGTCAAACGTTTAGATAGATGGTGGTCTAAGATGTTATGGTCAAATGTAGGTCTACACTATATTGAACAGAAAGGCTACTCACCGTGGTGTTACGAGTGGGACTGGCCCACGTGCTGTTCATATGGGGTCGCGAGCAAGACACACCCCCAGGGTACGCTAGATGATAGGTAGGTATAGCACCAGCTAAAAAAGATCAGTTTATAAGATCATAAATAAATATATTAACTATATATGGCGAGGTTTATAGAAAGTCGGTCTTTTGAGTTATCTCGTGAATCATTGCTAAACAGAAAAGATTTTGATATAGAGGTCACCATCCTCGTCCGGGATACCAAGACATTGACGCGCCAAACTCGTGAGGCTTTATGGATAAATGCCAAGAATCGGAAAATGTGTAGTAGGGTGTAATGCCAAGTGATTACAAATGATCTACCCCTTATCTTAAACTTAATTTTTGATGTGAGATGGTGCACTCATCAGCCATAGACGACTCGTAGCGATTATTCTTTGGCACTGAAAAACGGGGAAAAAATACGTTGGATTTTTCAAGTTGTTGATTCTATGATTGCGATTCAACCTTCATCTATTTGTCTGTGTTGTCGAAGCTTTTGGCCCAGTTGATTACGTATCAATGTACCCTCTCAGATTCTAAAGAAGGCGATATTGCCGAAACGTTAACTACTGTTGTGTTGTACAGTGTTCTTGTGCAAAAGTAAACGTGCGCTATATAACAACCTCGCGATTGCTAAGAAAGAAAACGACGCATTTATAATCCAGTAACGGGGTTAATAGAAAGTCGATCCTGGAAACCATGGTACACAGAGTAAGTAAAAAGGAATGCCAACAACATGAAAGTATCTTCAGGAAATGGTTGACTCAAGTACCAAAAGGAAAAGTATGTAATATCATACATCGCTCTCTAAGAAGACAGAATATTAGAGTGAATTTTCTAAAACAGTGATTCCTATATATCCTCTGAAGTGGTGCAGTTAATACCAGAGACAATAAGATTTATCATTGCTTGGGAAAAGGTTCTATATTGGGCCGATTTTGTTGCACGTTCGTTACGGTCTGCTGTGAAATCCTTGTCACCTCATGGTCTTGCGTATTCTTCGTGATAAGTAAAAACTATTGGCAGTGGCTATAACAAAGTCTTAAAGAAGACAAAGCTCTCGGCGTTGATCAATCCTTTTAACCAAGCATCGTTTGGAGGTGATTGAATGCATATCTGATCTTTACAATGACTTGCGGTGACCAACTGATGTATACAACCGGTGTTTTGAACCATCTTATACAAATACGATACCAATTTCTCAACGACGGAGGAATGAAAGGCTTAGAGAGCCCAGATAGGGCGATCGAACTAAGCACTGTGTTTGCATTCATGTCACTCCTACCATTACGCTAAACGTACTCTGCAGCATAGAGAATAACTCAAAACTATGATAGGGATACCCTGCAGTAAAAATTCTAGTAGGTGTTAAATAAAAAAGTTAACATTGTGATTTAGACAGCAGCCTCAGCTCGACTAGGTTCAATGCCGGTATGGGCTCCAAATATCAAGCCCGTTGAAGGGTGACTACTGATAGCACTAGTAGAGAGAAAAACTAATTGAGAGAAAGGTGAAACGAGGAAAGTGCATGGTGTGGTGGTGAGCTCGTTAGCCCCGAAAAAGGTAATAGCGCGTTCGTTCCCCACCGCAGACACCTGCCATCTGGAGTTTTGCAATTATCTCAGAATCATTGTAGTTGATTTAGCGTAATATCCGGCGGTGAAAATTCTAATACGCAGTAAATAAAAGTTAGTAAAAAAATATGTTAGCATTATTACAGGGTTTGGTTCTGTGGAAAGGGAGACAATATTCTATATGCGTGGCTTCGAATCCATCAATAGCAGAAGGTTTCGGATTTGTGTGTGGGCTCAGTTATCACTCAAGAACTTTGTCTTCCTCACAGTGCTAATCAAGCGTCGCCCTGCAATCCCTGAAAAGCTCTAATACAACGTTATCATCAAATATCATCATCATCATTATCATTATCATAATCACCATTAGCCACATGAATCCCCAGCTTTCATGATCGATGGAAACCTTTCGCTGTCGAATGCACCACTAATTTGCAGACCTCTGGAGGATGACGTACTAAGTTAAAGCCAGGCGAAATTGAAGCACTACAATACCTGTGTTGCGGGACTACTCTAACTCTAATCTAAACGCACCATTCACTTTCTTGTCCTTTTTTTCAGTCTTTTAGATCTTTATATTAAATCAAGCGAATTTCTTCTCAGTAATCATTAGAGATTAGTTTGATATTTACTTTTGTAGTTGGCTCATATGCTATGATTATTATTCATGCAATCACCTACGATCATTCATCAAGCGGAACCCTACCGATGTCTGAAGTTGAAATCGAATACGTGTCAAACATCACCAATGTTACTCACTTCGTCTAGAACTTTTCGGTGAATGATATGTGCTATCAAGAAGCACCATCCTTAACTATTTTCTCGCCATTGAATCTTTTCAGTTATTCGTCGTGAACAAAATGATCAACGACGAGGAGAGATTCTTGTTGTCGTAGTGCCGATGTATACGGTCTTCATGCGGCAATTCTTTGATGCAACCGTCTGTAATAAAAATTAGCCAATAGATTGATACAGACTCCTACAAATATCGAGTAAACAGGTAGATATTGGAAAGACGTAATTAGACCATCAATGAATGCAGCTAAAATTGTCTTCACGTATATTACTTACGAACGGGAGACTAGGCTTGACAATCGGTCCTCATTGGAAATAACGCGCGCTATTTTAAACGCACGCCAGAGGCTGAGGATTTTCATTCCTTCACTAGTTAAATCCGTATTAACAACAATAACATTTTCTCGTTTTACCAGTTTTTAAACGACTCAGTGTCTCAGTAAGCAGTTTTACACCTTTTCCACATCTACGATGTATATAGTGCTCAATAATAGCAACCCTTCCAACGGTTTACCGCCTCATCGTGACTGGGAGGTCTTCCTGGGCGTCGGGCTGCGATGTACAGCAGGGGATTCGCCCCCCGACAGGATGTTCCAAGCTGAGAAGGAGTCCGGCGTTTCTATCAGGAAGGCTGGCTAAAAGTAAACCAATCCTAGGATCTGCTACCGTCCTGGTATCAAAGTTGCATGGTGGCAAATCTTTTCCGATTCACAAAAGCCGATGACTGCCTGTCGTGGTGTCGTCCTGGGGCAGATTTTAGCCAGGCTGACTTCGGGACTCACGGGAACAATGAGGCTAGACCAGCAAAACTCCGAATAAACAGAAATTGTGCTGGGGCGACACAACCAGTGAAGACAGGCCATCCAAATGTCCAGGTAATAATAGCTAAATGATCGCTAAGATGTTCACGATTATCGCAAATGAAAACTAATGGTGAAAACAATTCATTTACACGATTAGACGAATGTTTGACTAAGAAATATCAGCACAAATCTCATCCATTCTTACAAATATACGCATACATACTAGAGACGACCTTTGATCTACAACATAAAATCGATAATAAGCAGTTAACTCGTAAAATCCGTATATGGACGAACAAAAGGTAAAGAAGAATCGCACAGATGTTCTAAAAATCATATAATTTTCTGCAGGAAAAAAGACCTTGCTACTCCATAAAAAAGGAAAACATAAACCTAATAAAGAAAAAAAAAGATTACGTGTAGAGGAGAAAAGTGAATGAAATGTACCGGACCGAAGCGACTTAAAGACGCCGGCTGGCAACCGATAGCGTAAAGGAAAAAAAACAGAAATAAAAATAGATAGCGAAAGAAATAAGATAATGAAAAAAATTGCGTATGAAATGAAATAGGTCCTGTTTAATCACACACAACACTAATGATTAGAAACAGAAAATGCACCATGTGAAATGAATAGACATCGATCGACGCGGAAGAACAAATAATACGGTGGAATGATTCCGAGAGTTGGTCTGAATCGCATTTAACATTTCTCGAGTAGAATTTGAAGCAAACTAGAAGTTAATAACAGGTCAAAAGCTTTTTTTTCAAAAAGGAAACGAATATGTTAATATCCAGGCAAAGAATTCCGTCCAGAGTTCGCGAGCGGTCGCGCGATGCGACACGACGCCGTCGCTCATCCTCGCCATGTATTATCAATTCGATCGATCCATTAATTATTCATTGTCTTTTAATCGATCTGATCATCAAGCGACTAGTCGAAAGATCGAACAATTCGCCTCGGGCAAATCGTTTACTTCAAACACAAAACCGATCACCATCAACGTTTCTCCAGTGGATTGATTCGTGACCACCTGCAGTATCTATTGATTGAAAAGCAGCCTATTGTACGAAGCACCCCATAAAATTCTAATGTTATCGACCATATTTTGAGCTTCTGGAAAGCGTCAGAATTTATATGTGAGTGCGAAAATTTCAATGTTTTCATCTCACCATTTTCATTTCATTCATTACTAAACTAAAGATGCATGCATATGTAGTGATTTTGCAGCATCATAAGGACCACAGTATGAAAAATTCTAGGTGACAACACAAATGTAGCTATCTACGTAAAACGAAGCCCTCACAAATCAATCAATAATGTGCAAAATCGCGCGCGCTGATCTCTAAGTATTGATCGGTACAAGGTAGGTGGCGCGACAAAAACTAATGTACCTGTAGCACCGTAAAATTCTCGAGAACATTATTCATATAATCTCGTGATTCCAGTTTCTTCAATTCAGAAATGAATTTCACCATGTACTCGCAAATCGGTGACTTCTCCAATCGAAAACAGTAATGACCGTTCTCCTTGTCGGGTGAATAGACCTAATAAAAAACAACTGTAATTGTAAATATAATTGGCACTCGTCGATAGAACTAGTTGAGAGGCAGACAAATCGAAAAAACGGCATGGTGTGGTGGTGAACGCGTTAGTCCCCGGAAAGGGTAATAGCGCGTTCGTTCCCCACCACAGCTACCTGCGGTCCAGAATTTTGAAAATATCTCAGCGTCCTTTTGGTTGTATTTCGCATAATACCCTGTCGTGAAAAATTATAGTAGGCAGCAAATAAAAAGCAAAACATTGAATAAGTAAAAAATTCCCATTTCTAGGTTTCAGAAAAGAAAACGATAAGATTATTTAGCATCTACAGGGGCCGATCTGATCGTTTACCAAGCCGTAAATTTCTTTATAAGCAGAGAAATCGATCAGAGGAAATTTCGACTTTTGAGAAATGGCGAGCATCAAATTTGGAAATTGATTAGTTTAAAAAAACCTGCATTTTCCTTTCAAATGAAAAAAGAGGAAAGATGAAGGAAAAGGGAGAGAGAAACAGAGAAACAGAGAGAGAGGGAGGGAGAGAGAGAGATGAATATGATTTCGAAGCGAAAAATAACAGGAAAACTAATATAAACAGTTGCCACTAATAAATTTTCGTTTGTTCTCCAAAAAATCTTAAATTTCTTCCTAAGAGAAATCCGCAACCTAAATCCTTCGCCAAAATTTAGCATTCCAAAATTAAAAATAACAACATTTATATCCCTAAAATCTTTTCGAAGGACAACTACGACAACATGAGCCGTATATAGCCTGTTCGCGTTAAGGCATTTTATTTATGGACTAATGCTTTTGTTAATCTACTTATTTGCGCCACAGTAACAGTGTATTCACGTAATATGTCAAGAACGTTGAACACAAAAATAAAATTTAAAACTAAAGTGACGTCAGCGTGTCAAAGACAGAAAACGAAATTATATAGGATATAATTGTTTCTTTGATAAACTTATGGTAAGCGAATCAAAGAAAGAATACACATTGATTAGTCATATCAAGGTTAAAGAAACGTCGGTTTTGAAATATATAGAACATATTTAAAGCAAAAAATGAATAGAAGAAAACTTCACAAATAACGGGGATGCTGTAAGATTGTGTTTACCTTTTATTTATTACAGTTGTTAAAAAATTTGAAAGCTTATAAGAGGTAAGGAATTGAAGAAAAGTCCAACCTCAACTTTCTCAACGACCTGATTTCCAAACGAGCACACCTTCGTCGAGACGCTAATATCGAACTTCTGTTGTGAATTGTAGTACGAATCCACTGCGTAAAGACTGTTTCTGAATTTGAATAATGTTTTTAAAAATTGACCGATCAATTTTTATAACTGATAAGAGAAGAGACCAAATTATGTTCATATCGGAAGCGATTCATTAATAGTCAAATCACATGCGTTTCTCTCCTAATTGGTCAATCACACCTCCAGAATCTGATTGTCTGATAGATACTGTAGTACATGCAGATTTCATCGGCTGAACCTATTCTTTCCGAAAACAAAAGTTTCACTTATGGCCTCCCGTATTAAAATAATAAAAACATGCAAAAAATGGGCAATTCAGATCAAGCTTTTGCCATTTGTGATAATTAAACAAGCTTCTAAGACGGTTCGGTACTTTTCTAGCAATGAATTAGTAAGCCAAGTAGGATTGAAGACTTTAAATGCGCATAAAGTAATGGAATCACAACTTCTAAGTTTTCTTTACAAATAAGTATAGGGGTTGATCGAAAAAAAGATGAAGGCGTGCAAGTGGCGGGTTATACTAAAAAGAAGCAATCGAAAAGAATTCAAAAAATAAATAAGTGAAAGGGTACTGATCAATTTCTGAGGAATGCGCCATGCATTCGACTTAAGTATCGTTGGAGGTGGTTGAATGCACATCTGGTCTTTACAATGATTCGCGGTGGCCTGCCGATGTATCGAGCCAGTGTTACTATCCTCTCAGACAAGTCTGGTAGAAATTTGCCGACCCCAGAGCGATGAAAAACTTGGTAGGCCTGGGGCGCGTGGGTCGATCTCATGTGTGTTTCAGGACGTTTCCGACCACTGCGCTACACGCGCCCTCTTAATTCAGCAAACATCATAAAAGTGGTGGTGATAGTGGCAACGATGACGATATCCGTGACAACGATTATGATGATACGACACACGATGATGACGACGATGACGACCATAGTGATGGTGATGGGAAGGATAACTATCACGCTCTAGACAATGATGATAATGAACACAACGATATAGAGAACGGACCTAATGATAATGGCGACAATAATGATTGTCACACAGGTGACAATGCTGATGATAATGGTGGTGGTCTTACAATGGCGATGATGTCGATAACGATGATGATGACGATAGTTATTTTAGTGATGGTTACGACAATATTGATGGTGACAATGACGAAAAAAAGAACTGGCAGAAAAGCTTACTCAGTATCAGACGAATCGAACGAGACGTTCGCCCAGCATTTCGCAAGGAAAAACGCATCAGACGGACCGCGTTCGAATAGTTCCGTCAGCAATTTCGGATATTTTTCCACCACTGTGTCCAATTTCAAGGTCTAAAAATCTCTTCAGTGACTCTTTACCTGCGACAATCCCAACAAGATATTAAGAAAAACATTGAACTGTAACGCAACTACACATCACTAGAGCTAAGGAAGAATAAAGTAGACTTTTGCGATGAAAGGGCATTCTGTGGTCTTGTTTCGGAATACGGATCTCTCTCATATGAGGGATCTCGAGCCGGTTAGTCGCGAGGCTACGTGGCGCGTCCCCAGGTGCGGATAGGGGGTTAACCGCGGACAGAAAGCGACTTTTGCCTCCCTGAGACGCAGGTGGATCCAGGGGATGGGCTCCCTGTTTCTGCTGCGCCGATTTGGCACATACTTTCTGTATTTGCTAGGCGTACTCATGCATGCGTGTGTGGGTGCGTTCTCGCTTTATGCGGATTGTATTCTGCGAGACAATTCGGCCAAAAGCCTGCAATCAAGTGATAGGGAAGTATATGGCAGGCGGTTAGGAGTCGCCTCCAACAAATAAGCTCCATGTCCACTCTGGGAGAGCCTGGCAAGCTACCCGTGAGTATAACCAACCCCCACGTTATGAGCCCAGCAAGCTATACGTGGGTATCAAATATGCTAAACACAGTAAAAAAAAACGGACCTCATTCCCCTGACCCCGAGAGAGCTCCCAATTTCCCAGTTGGGTAGAACGAGTACGGAGAGGCTGCTAAAATCTCAGAGCCAATGGAAGTTGCCTGGATCAAGAACTATGGTGACGATCTGTACCTACAACGCACGTACACTTGCATCCGAGTCCTCGATGGAAGACTTGGTCATGCAAGCAACAATGATAAGGTACGACGTCATCGGCCTGGCCGAGACGAGACGACGCCACCCATTCAACGCTGTCTATGACACTGGAGAAGAACTGTTCCTCGGAATATGTGACAGTAGAGGCGTAGGAGGAGTCGGCGTTCTCGTCAACACGACTTTGTCCATGAACGTCGATTCATTCGAACAGCTTACAATCCGAATCGGAGGTTTACGATTAAAAAGATGTGGATCAACACCGGCTTTGACAATCTTGGTCGTTTACGCGCCAACATCAAACTATGACGAAGAAGAAGTCGAAGCGTTCTACATGGACTTGGAGAGCTTCTACAGAGAAGACCATACATTCTTCAAGGTCATCATTGGAGATTTCAACGCCAAGATCGGACCAAGAAGATCGTCTGAGGAACGTCACATTGGGACCAACGGATTAGAATGGAACGAACAGGGTGAGCGGTTCTCTGAGTTTATCACGTAACCAAGACTATCCATGGTAACTCGCAATTCCAGAACCCGCACCTCCGCACCCTCAACACTGGACGTTGGAGTCTCCCAATAGAGAGTACCATAACGAAATAAACCACATCATAGTAAACAGTAGGTTTTGCCTAACCGATGTCACTGTTGTCCCAAACTTCTACACGGGATTAGACCACCACCTCCTTCGTGCAAGATTCTGTTTGACATGGAAAGGAGAAAAAGCGGCTAAGTTCAAAAATCGAAGTTCCAGAATCACCACAAACTGGGACCTATTCAACTCATTAGTCGGTCGACCTACGTCAACGATCGAAAATCAAAGATGCTGTTCTATACGCCAAACAGTCGAAGATAAGGTAGGCCGGACACGTAATGCGTATGAATGATAACCGGTGGACAAAAGCTGCTAGTGACTGGATTCCTTGGGATGTCAAACGTACTGCAGGTAGACCACCGACCCGATGGTCAGAGTTCTTCACGAAAAGCCTAGAAGAAAGATATGATGCTCGACGAGTCCCTAAAGCGAGCAGAACCCACTGGGCTACTCCTGCACGCGACAGGGAAAAGGGAGGATTTACTGGCGCCCGCTCGAGTCACTCGACGATCAACGGGACTACAGGTGGTACAGGTGTTACAGGTGTTTTGGAATAACACCAACTAGCAATCATTCTATATTTTTCTGTATTTTCATCTTACCTAAATCGTTTTTTCATGTTCACAATTACTTTCGGCTGTAAGTCATCTGTGATTTTGCTTCGTTTAGGAAGACATTTCTGTATGCAACGACTTCTATGAGTCGCTTTGGCCCATGTTCAACATTTTGAAAAACAATGCTCTACAGTATGATTTGTTTCCATAAACGATAAAACGACTAAAAAAGTGACTAGAAGTCCCATTCATTATCAATTCAATTTACCGGTTTTGGAAAAAAACTGAATTCATGAAATCAATCTGACAGAGTTCGATTCGAAAATCTTACCTCCGTTTCAACGACATCTCGCGGAATACTGACAATATCGACACGGGATCCATGCGGTGATTCCAGGTATCTAGAGAAGTCAGAACTTTGAAAAATAAAAGAAAACGAAAGAATGACCAAAGGAACGACATGAGAATGAAGGAATACGTGAAAATGAATATGCACGTCTCTGTTCTCTTATCTCTCCCTACCTGTTTAGGTAAAAGTGGAAGTTTATTGATAGCTAAATATATGAATTCGGTGTTCTAAGTATGGGATTTACCGACCGTTCACGGTATTCATAAACGCAGTCAATTTAAACATCATCCACGATTAGAACCCTCATCGTCGGCCGATAAAGCTCAATTCGCTACAACCGGTTTCCTAGATAAAATAACTGTACAGCCTCTGTTGTCTAGCCTATTTTTTTTCGCTATATTTTCTTGAATGGATAGCAGCGAATTTGCCCATAGTTGTTCTGCTACGTTCGAGATCGCTGGCTCCATCTCATGTTCTGCTCAAGCAGTCCTGTTATCCCTTGGAAATTGACAAATTGATACCGAATAAGTGAAAGAGGATGAAAACACCAGTTTAGCAGATCGATAGGCTTTTGTGAGTCATTATCTGGATGAAATATGCACCCAATCACCTAGCATCAATCTCTACTAAGAATGGAGTCGAATGCATAGCTTGTTCCTTAGAGCTTGGTAAAACCAAGCGTTAGACCTTTTGTCAACCTTTTATGCATTTGATTTTTCCGAAATTTCACCGAGACTGTTGGAACCTACCAAGCCAATTTCACCGTAACCATAATCCAATTAAGAAATCCAGTAATCTTCTGAAGATGTTAGAAAACTCCTCGTTAAGCAATTTTTTTCGAAATAAAGACCATATTTTTCATACTTTTCAAGCTCTATTCTAGATTCTTTAATGGTAAACTATGCGATTTTCTTAGAAATGATCTCAGACCCAATTTGGTCTCCCTTTTTCTTGCAATGACATGAGTTTCGTTGAATAAAAGTTTGGATTGTTTAAGCAGGGATTGAACGAACAATATTCATTCACGATTTTACGTCACTACACCAATTACTACAGTATGTTATCCATCAGATAATTTTTGAGCTCGGACAAGTAATAATCACACGAATTTGAACCACTTTTTTGAAAATAGAACCGATGCATCAGATCTATCCAATTTCTAATATTACCATTACTTTTATTCAAAGCTGACTAAGTCATAAAAATACCTGTCTATAAGCTGCACAATAATATAATTTGAAACAACTACAATAAAACTTACGCTTGGAATCCAGTGAGTCGTAATTTGGAAGATGCTATTCCGTCAGCGGCCTTTCGCGCAACAGAGACAGCGGTCGTCGGCAACGGTGCCACCGTCGCGGTGGCGAACGGCAAGGTAAAGTCAGGCGCCATACTGAAAGGATGAAAAACAGGTCATTAGCCCAAAATATGGGTCTAAATCAGGAGGAAACATTTGGGGAACGAAGGCAAGATGTCATCACAATTTTTTCGCCACCGATAAACATAGCTGCAGTTGTGCAGTCAGCGGTGAAACTTGGGATATCACTATCAGACTGTCCTCGAGCACATGAATGACTAATCTCAAAAACCACAGCTGTCTTGGAAGTATATTAGTTGCAATCCATTAAAGCACTCCCGATAAAGAATGGACAGGACTCCTTGTCGTGAAGACTTGAGTACACTCTAGGGTGACTCTAACAACAGAAATCACTACAGCCCCGGATGAAACGTGATCGCAAGTCAAGAGACAACATTCTGATCCACAACGCTCAGTGGCGACTCTCCGTAGCTGGATGCCCCAGTTACATCTCAGCATTATTATCTGTTATGATTGAAAACCCACACTCAACCAGTACTCAAGATTTTAAAAAGAAAAGTGGTGATAAATCCTCGAATTATAGATGTGCACACATACAAAACCGACTATACAGAAGATTGCTGCTGAGTTGGTGGAATAAGAAACGAATAGAAGAACCATATCAATGTTTGTGAACAAATATCCCTTGCCGTCCGAAACTTGAAGCCCGTAAGTAACGATGGAAAGATGACGTTTGAAAAGCTTTTCTTATTTCAGATAAACAAAAGTTCCACGGGTCAGAAAGAAGAAGTTATAGAATTCGACAGAAAACAAGGGATAAAACGGAAGGTGTGCAATTGTCCAGATTCTTCATAATTCTCAATTGAATACTGTAAGAAAAACTGACAACAATTCCGACGTTTCTCAATCCAACCGTAGAACTGCGACGATTCGGGAAGGAAGCCTAATATAGATAAGGACAAAACTCGTAGATCAAAGTAGCCCCTATCCTTAAATGAATAACGTTCAAACTTTACCTACAGTATTTTTCTTTTTGATAACCAATTTTTTCCGCTATCTTTGAATTATTCAAAGAAGGACCAACATAATTAAAAAGCTACGCAAAACAATAGCCTGAAACAGGGTTTAAAAAAAATAATGGGTGAAGCTCTCGGCGTTGATAAATCCTTGAGGGATGCGCCGTGAATTTGACTTCATTAAGCATCGTTTGGAGGTGATTGAATGCATATCTGGCGTTTACAATAACTCGCCGTGGCCTATCGATGCATCGAGCCAGTTTGCTATCCTCCCAGACAAGTCTGGTACCAATTTGCCGACCCCGGAGGGCTGGAAGGCTTGGTGGTTCATGGGCGCGGCTTAACTATACTATGTCCTCTCCACTTGGATATTTGTTATGTTCTTTCAGCGAATTCATGAAAGTCAACTACATCACATATTTCCCGTCAGAACGGCACAACACTAAGTTCCAATTTTGACACGTAAGTCACCCTCGTATACGTTTGCCCCAATCTTTGCCGAAAACCTTGAAGACTTACCACGAACTGTTCAAAACACTTGGTTTTATTTTTCTTATTTTTTTTCACAACAACGTGTAAAAAGCGGTGCGGTAGCGGTAGTACGGCTTAGATTGGTGCTTCAGAAAGACTAAGAGTTTGACATCATCGCCATCTCTGACCACTTTTACGTCACCGCTGAATACATCGAAGAACTTGATACACACGAAAGAAAAGACGGAATAAATATCACTGAAGGACAGCAACTAATAAAAATTATGAAGAAAAATACCATCATGAAGAACAATAAGTAACTACTGTATGCCTAAGATATGTCAAACTTTGAAGTATTACTAGACTTTTTAATAGGGATGCGTATAAGCACATTGACTAGCAGTGCTGTTCAATATGCATACAGTCGGTGGTTTGACGAAGTACAAGGCCAACTAGAACCTCAACCCTAAGTGGAGCGCAAAATGGTACCATACTTGCCTAAAAAATCTCCCATCAGTCTACAAAGGCTAGCTAAAGTCTCTGTGGTGATAAGCAGGGGAAAACTGTAGCACAGCTATCCCAGGACTCCAAGGAGAATCGGCTCGACCAACATTCAACGACAATCATGAACAAAGCGGAATCCCTCAAGTTGCAGCCAAACTCTGTCGCAAAACTGAAGACCTTCGCAGATAACGGATGCGAGCAAACGATGTGAATACAAAAAGCGCTGAGACCAACGAAATATGTGGGAAAGAGTCACAAAAAATAAAAAATCGAGTTTCTTCTAGTGTTCTTACTGCCCACTTTTCTAATATGCCATTTTCACCTTTGCAAATAGACTCACTTCATTCGCCATCATTGTGACCATCCAGAAAGCACAATAGAATGCCCTGCTTTAGGGTTGCACCACGTATTCGACTTTACACGTACCATCGTAGAGATGACCGAGTAGGCATTTGGAGTATACAATGAGTTTCGTGTGTCTACCGATATTCTATGTGCGATTTCACGCTCCGATATAAGTACGGTACAAATTTTCCTATCCAAATGGTGGTTTGTATGCCAGGGACACCGGCTCAAGCCAAAGACTAGGCCTGCATTGCAGTTCACCTTTAACCACTGCGCTGACCACGCCCTTCCACGACACATTTGGTAAGCAAATCGTAAATTGATAGAATGAGTAATCTAAGAAGAGAAAAAAACTCACGCAAACGGTTTCACATCCGGTGTGAAATGAGCTGATGGAAACGGTTGTGACCAGAGAGTTTGGTACATAGTGGCCGGAAGTAATGAGGCCTTTCCTAATTGAATTCTTTAAATTACTCACTTCTTATTGCGTTTCGTTGCTTAAAACCATCCTTGACAATGAAAAACACCTTCAAATATCTTGCACGAAGAATAAAACCAGGAAAGAACTCTAGAAAAGGAAAAAACAGTTTGTTACATTAAGCAGATCTATAAGAATACTTTACGCATCTTCCGTTTTCTGCTGAAAGAAACCTATCCATAACAACCTTAATGATCCTGGCAAACTCTAATCTTGATTAATTGATACTTGAACGCCCTGTCCTCAGTGATTGCGCGGGCTCCAGCACAATTACCATTTCTCGGAGAATTGTTGGTTAAGCCATTGTGATTCCGTGGATACCCGAGGTCAGTCTGGCCAAAGTCTGCTCCCGGTCGTCACCGCCACAGGCAGTCGCAGCCCTTGTGGATCAGAGAAGGATTTTCCACCATGCGACTTTGATACCAGGGCGGTGGTGGAGCCTAGTATCGGTTTATTTTTAGCTAGGGAAACGCCGGACTCTTTCTCAACTTGAGAGATCCTCCCAGGGGTGGATGACGAATCACCCCACTGTACATCACAATCCGACACCATGGCCTCCCACCCACGATGAGGCAGTAAAGCATTAGGAGAAAAACTTTAACAACAACTCGAATCCGTGATCCATAGTGATTATTGATGAAATAATGATTTTCTGAGTTTTTAAGCTTTTTAAACATTTTCCATACGAAAACATTTCAATCAAAATATTTTTAAAAACTAACCAAGTAACTGCTGAGCGAGATGTTCCTTAGCATCAGTGAGATGAGGTGGTTGCGGTATATTAGGTAGCTGAAAATCACTTATTACTGACTATAAAAAGTTTCATCGTGATTAAACCAATTTTTTAGAATATAGAGGAAGACTAAGACGAGAATTTCTGAAACGCAATAATAAATAATAAGCAGTTACAGGTCGGCAATTCCTCGTTCTTAATCAAAATCCCTAATCTGTCACTTTTTCTCTTCCGATTAATTCTAAACAATGGTCCACGACAAGTTCTCGAGCACTATTTAGCATGGGTTTTGTTTAGCACGGATTTCATTTAGCAAGGTCCAAATTCCAAAAGATGACGGAAACGGTGCGTTTAGCAACCCTGGCGCTCTTGACGACGACTTCTTGCTTTTTACGGCCTTGGCTTTTTGGCAATAAACGGAACCGTTTAATAACTAAAGGGATTAAGAAGTTGTGAACAAAACAGAATTGTCGGAAAGAATTCATTCTATCGCTCTGTTGGTAGGAGTGATATTTATTTTGCTCTTTACTACATGTCACTATGGTCCATCAAGCATTATTAGCAGCATTTGGAATTTGGATTTCTAGGCTTAAGCTGAATCTATACTATCACTTTTCGTACCTGCAAATTCCATACGATAGCCATAATCACGATAGGAATTAAAATGAAACAACAACTTAGTAATAATCTTTTAACTTTTTGCCCACTTTCTGTCGCTTTTTTCATGACACGGTATGATGTGAAGTACAACCACGAGGATGCTGAGATATGAGCAAAACTCGAAACTTCAATTGTGCCTCGAATCTGCGATTACCACTACTGGGGGCGCACATGTTATCCTCTGCACCAACCGGAGCCCTTGGTTGGCCTTCCTCTCAGTCATTCTCATTTTACTTCGTTGGTGTTGTTAACAATCACACATCAACAGAAATGACTATTAGAGCACGAATCGGCACTTAACCCCGTCGAGCTGAACTGAAGTCGATATCAAAATGTCTTAACCTTCGTTTGTTGCCTACTACTTTTTCTGTGTCAGCGAACAATGTCGCTGGGTTGTTAGTCTCCGGTAAGGATAATGGTGGAATGAAAGCCCAACTGAAGTTAGGAGTTTCGCTCATATCTCAGCATCCTTGTATTAATGACAATCAAATTACGGTCAATGAAATTGTCAGAAAAATTTTTTTGTAAATCATTAAGTCTACAGAAAGAGTTTTCTGATCCGACTCCTACTTCTCCTACTTCACTGATTTGCATTCTGCTAACCACTGACTGAATATACACAGGACGGCAAAAAAGCGCTGTAACCCCAGTAAACTGAAAGAGGACACTATACGTCCAAATCGCTCGCTATGTGTTAACAACAAGCCGCCAAATATTATTTAGTTACACTCTTGGTAATAACAATGAAAAACGTTTCTTCTTGTGAAAAACTTCAGCACTGATTGGATTCATATAGGCATAAAGTATGAAGAAATCCTACAAACACTAAAAAAAAGCTGATACGATCATAGGCAATGAAATGTCTGCATTACTATTCTGATGATGGTCATTACCAAAAATTACGATTTTTACGGGACCAAGATATAACGCACGAAGCTCTCAGCGTTGAGAAACTCATGAGAGATACGCCATGCATTCGATTTCAATAAATATCGTTGCAGATGATTGATTGCATATCTAGCATCTAATCTTTACAATGACTCGCGGTGGCCTACCGATGTATTGAGCCAGTGCTGCTATCCTCCCAGAAAAGTTTGGTAGCAATTTGCCAATACCGGAGGAATCACAGGTTTGGTTAGCCTGTACTGCCAAGATCAATCCTATGTTTATTGCAGGTCATCTCTAACCACTGCGGGATTACACAATTTTATTCCTTCCATTTTCAGGGAGAAATCTCTTCAGAATTCATAACTCAAACTGCCTAAGCGTTTTTACTTTTTTAAGAGCAAACAAATTTTTAAGGGCAAACAAATTCACTGTGTCGAAATTAATCGACCTACCGTAGAAAATTGTGGCGCGTGCGGCACTCGTTGCGGTTGCGGCGGCGGCTGCTGCTGGGGTTGTTGCGGCTGCGTTGGCACCGCCGGAGCAGCGGTTGTCGACGCCGAACATTCAGCCTGTAATAAGTATCCTTCTTCCAAATACTCGATAGATCGAATGTTTCCGTCAATATGCGAAATCTATGAAAATCGGCTACTTCCTATTCTTTAAGAAAAACTCCTCAATATCCAAAATATCCAGCTGATTATCAGCTGTCTAAAAGTTCAAGGATAAAAATATTGAAGGATAGCAGTTGTCATAAGCAAGAATATAAATAGCACCCAACTATTAGGCCTTTTGTTCTGAGTTTGCATACATTTGTTCCCATTTTCTTTCTTTCTTTCTTTGTTTCTTTTTTTTTTCGTTTTCTAGGTCACTGCGACTGGTTAAAAAATTCAACAAAAAACTATACATAGACAATGATGTTGAGATATTGGCAAAACTCGGGACCGCTGGTGTCTGCAGTGGACAACGAACACGTTATTACCACTTCTGGGTCTAGCAATTATTCCTCAATGGGATTGATCTGAGAAGCCCAAATCGGGAACGAACTCATTCAGCCCCCAAAAAGGGTAAAGGTGAGTTCGTTCCCCACCGCAGACACCTGCAGTCCGAAGTTCCGTAAATATCTCAGCCGTTGCGGCTGCATATATAGACATTTTTTTTTTACATAGCTTAACTCGGATGGCGTATTGGTCCGAACAACAGTGAATGACAACATTCTCATTTGAAATTGTGACAGTGAATGACATTTAAAATTCTACAAGAAAATTCTTCTACAAGAAAAAAAAACGCATCGCAATGTTCTCGACGAGAAAATTCCATTCAGTTCATTATGTTACAGATCGCATACAAATAGCAGAGATGAATTTCTTAATTAGCAACGGCTTTTACAATGTCTTCGCTTTTTTCCTAATGGACAAACCTTCTTCTTGGCTTGTTCGTCGCGCATTTTCTTTCTGGCCAGCACTTGAATATGTGATGAGACTTGTTTCCGTGTCCGTGTCTTTCCGCATCGTAGTTTAATATACCGAGCGATCAACTCGTTACGACCTGAACATCAACTTAAAGGTGATCATGAACAATATCTGCGAACTCTATTCTGCCTAATATATCTGCGTGTGTGTTCATGCGTGTATATGCGCATGTACATCTGTATACACATGTGTATACGTCGGTGTGTGCATTCGTGTGTATCGGTGTCGGTGTGTTCGGTGTGTGTGCATGTGTGTGTATGTATGTATGTGTATGTGTATGTGTGTATGTATACGTATGTGTGCATGTATGTGTATGTGTGTATGTATGTGTGTGTGTATGTATGTATGTATATATGTATGCATGTGTGTATGTATATGTATGTGTGTATGTATGTATGTGTGTATTTATGTATGTGTGTATGTATGTATTTATGTATGTGTGTGTATGTATGTATGTATGTATGTAATTTTCTTTCTGGCCAGCACTTGAATATGTGATGAGACTTGTTTCCGTGTCCGTGTCTTTCCGCATCGTAGTTTAATATACCGAGCGATCAACTCGTTACGACCTGAACATCAACTTAAAGGTGATCATGAACAATATCTGCGAACTCTATTCTGCCTAATATATCTGCGTGTGTGTTCATGCGTGTATATGCGCATGTACATCTGTATACACATGTGTATACGTCGGTGTGTGCATTCGTGTGTATCGGTGTCGGTGTGTTCGGTGTGTGTGCATGTGTGTGTATGTATGTATGTGTATGTGTATGTGTGTATGTATACGTATGTGTGCATGTATGTGTATGTGTGTATGTATGTGTGTGTGTATGTATGTATGTATATATGTATGCATGTGTGTATGTATATGTATGTGTGTATGTATGTGTGTGTATTTATGTATGTGTGTATGTATGTATGTATGTGTGTATGTATGTGTATGTGTGTATGTATGTTTGTATGTATGTATGTGTGCATGTATGCGTGTATGTGTGTATGTATGTATGTATATATGTATGCATGTGTGTATGTATATGTATGTGTGTATGTATGTATGTGTGTATTTATGTATGTGTGTATGTATGTATTTATGTATGTGTGTGTATGTATGTATGTATGTATGTATGTATGTATGTATGTATGTATGTATGTATGTATGTATGTATGTATGTATGTATGAGAATGGAATCGGAGATGAAATGCAATGAATGAAATGACGATGACAACGCAGAAAAAAATAGGATACACAAAATTGTCGTTGTTCACGTCTAATGGGAACTGAGGATCACAAAATGGATGAACTTAGAAATGTGAAGTCATAATTTTTAAAAAATGAATGAATAAAACTTTTGGAAAATAATGATATTAAATGAACACCTTTTCCCGGGAAGGACTACTTGTTGTGCTTACTCATGGATGTTAATCATCTGTATGTTAATCACCGGGCGCGTGTGGCGCAGTGGTTGGAGGCGCCACTGCGGCGCGCACGTGAAAATGCGCCCATGGCTCACCAAGCCTTCCATCCCTCCGGGGTCGGCAAATTGGTACCAGACTTGTCTGGGAGGATAGCAGCACTGGCTCGATACATCGGCCGGCCACCGCGAGTCATTGTAAAGGCCAGATATGCATTCAATCACCTCCAACGATGCTCAATGAAGTCGAATGCATGGCGCATCCCTCAGGGATTGATCAACGCCGAGAGCTTTATCCTTTTATCCTTATGTTAATCACCATTCATGGATGTTAATATTACGCAAAAATTACCAAATGTATTATGCTTTTTAATAATGTGGTTCATATAGCGCAGTAGTTAAAGGAGTTCTGCAATACACACGTGACCGTTTGTTCGATTTCCCGATCTGGGATAATTAAGCTCTCAGACATTCGAGCAGGACAAGTCGGTACTAGAGTCATCTATAAGTTACTAGGAATGTGGTCAGATCCATGGCTCATTCCTAAGGGAATGGGCCAATGTAGAACGTTTTGTCGTTTTCATTCCCCATCTTTAATATTAGATCAATTAGACCGACGATGAAATTGTTATACATAATCCAATTAATCGATCGTTGATTAAGTAATTCACAAAGGATGGTTGCGTTGCGGGTTGCAACAATGCCGTGGTTTGTTGTTCAATGATACCGTAACTAAGAAATTGTGAAAAAAAAAAGTTGGACGTGACAACGCCTAAAACAAATGAGTCGACGAAAAACGAAATCAGTGATGGATCCCAACTAGTCCTTAGTGGATGGAGACAATAGTAATGACCCATAATATTTCACACTCTCTCTTATGTCGATAACTAAATTAACCAGCTTTTGAAATTTAAACAGTAAATGTGTGTCGTCAGACAGTCGCGTTTCATCTTAGAGATCGATTGTTGGTCGAATATGAAGCCTAATTCAGCCCTCAGTAGTTACGTGCCAAAATAACTGGAAGGTATTCTTCATTGTTAGGTTGCGCTCTTCAGACGACTGTGCGCTTAACTAACAACAGGAAAAAGGATGGAATAACAAGGAATCACTGCTTCTTGGAAGGAATCTAATCGATAGATAGAAGATCCTCTTAATGAACCATAAAGCTCGATGGCCACCCATGATTACGACCTGGTCAACCTGATCTTCCCTGCACCGGATTTTGCTAGAAAAAATTGTAAAATCAACAACATATCAGTTAAAGAGAAGCCGGGAAGTCGTTCAAGAATGAAAAACCTGCCATGAACAATTTTTATTCACTAAAAGTCATGTTGGTCATAGTAGTTCCACATTCAGGTCCCTATGCGGTCATTATCGGACTGTCAAGTCCATCGCTAATCGTGTGCGATCCCGCCCATCAGTCATAGTGATTTAGGTATTTGACCGAAAAAATCCACAAAACCACCCCTGTCCATCTGTTGGCCGTCGTTCTAATCCTTTATCGGTGCAATTATGTCCGTTTGATGTCAGCTGTTGAACTCGTGGAATGACCTCAACTGAGAATGATATACACATGTAATTGGGATATGAATTGATCACCTGTTGATCAATCTTTAGTCTCACATATGAACCTATTGATTGTCAATTTTCATTCTGTTTATTTATTTACATGGTCAATTCTCAAATATTGTGCTATTTTTGGCAGTTCATTCGGTTCGCTGTCTTACATTGGTCATTACATCCGTAAAGGTCTTCGGATTTAGGTAAGGATTTAGCTGTCACTACAGGAGCTTTCCTCAAAAAAGGCACTGAACGCTGGGAGTGGTACTACTAGAACGTTCCCTAGTCTTTACACAGGTAGCAGCACGCCCATACGGATCATACAGAGCTCTCCTCAGATAGGCCTACTTGCAATTTTCCGACATCCGGGATTGAGAGCTTGGTTGTTCCAAAACAGGATTACAAAAGCGACCATGGGAGCTCTGGGTGAAGTTTCTAACCAATCTGCTTTCTACACTTAGGACTGTTATTAATGCTCGTACTCTTGAATTTCATTAGTTGATACGATGATGACCGGAAGTGGGCTATAATACGTAGGAAGTAATTAACAGCTGACGTGAACACAATCTAGTGAAGATATTTGACCATCACACAACAAAAGAAAACGCTGAATAGTGTAGTCGCTAGATCACTGAAAATACTTCATAATACGAATCCAATCAATATCAAATGGGAAGCTTCGAAATGGTAGCACTAGATGTTCTACATTAAAATTGCATAAATACTCGTAAGCCGAGTACCTTCAAGCGCCTTGTTTTAATCAGAGTTAATTAACCAATAGTTTGAATCCTTCAATCAGAACAAAACTTGCCGGCCACGAGGCTAGAGTAATATTTTGTGGTTTACAGACTCATCATCGTTACGGGCGTTTACCGGTTTTAAGTTCTATAGAGCACCAGGGAGTTCACGATGAGAAGCTGCTTGAGAGTTTCATTCGGAAATTCAGTAAACAGTAACTGCATCCTAGGAATCAATGACATCCTAGAAAAAGTCTACCCGCAATTTAGTAAACTTTCCTGTCTTCTAATCACATGAACCGACAATAGCTCTGATGAAGAACTAAAACGTCGCGGCAATAACTGGGCTGGATGTCCAGGAAGAATTTGTGTCAGTTCAGTAACGTACCAGTAAAGTAAAATTCTGTTACCGCCCTACGATTCTTTGTGAGGACGGACCATTAAAATACACGATCATATTATATAGAATCTATAAACCGATAAATGGTCTGATATTAACGACAACGAGTAAAAAGGATTATAGTACCACAATGAGAGTAATGGTGCACTGTGTCTAATGTGCTCCCTGGTTGGTGAATAGTTTGGTCGACAGCAAGCCAATGATGATAGTGTGCTATAATTGTGTTTGTCGAGCGTTGTAGGTGATGAGCCGAACCATATCCCTAATCCAACTACGAACGCATCATATCTACAAGGCACCGATAGCGAGGAGTAAACATCTCCTAGGTCACCCACTACACGTTCAGTCGTACACTCGATCGAGAAGAAACATATTTGCCGAAGTGCAACCGAACAGCAGACGAGATAGAACGGATAGAGATTGACGAGTCGACAGTTCCTTTGACGTCGATCAACAAACACACGAATTTAAGTGACCTAAACAGAACACGAAAAAGAGAACGGCGTTTATGAATCTTTTAGGAATTCGATGTGCATTCGACTCCATTCTTAGCATTGTAGCAGTTATAGAGTGACCGTGGTAAATATATACTCAATAATTTTTGTCCATATAATAAATTTCGTCGGTATACCGATATGTTAAGTTAGCTTTTTTTGTTCTTCTAGACAAGTCTGGTACCAATTCCAAAGCGATAGAGGGTTTGGTTCTCCTGAGGGCTATGCCGGATCGAACTTTTGATCAAATGTTTGTTGCTCGCCACCTCTAACCTACAAGGTAACCCCTCTATCCTAGTGCTATTTTCGACAGTATTTGGCGGTTGAACCGTTATGATCAATTTGCACAAAACTATGATATAATTCTTGCTGGATCCCTCTATCTGTTGATTGCCTCATTGGTTAAGTATGTTTCTGATATCCGAACTGCGATGCACTAACAGCTTTGAGACATTGTGTTAAGCTATTTCGCTCATCAGTAGGTGGTGAACAGTGCTAAACGGAAAACTATGATGACCTTCTACTTTTTTGGACACTTAGATGGTTTTAGTAGCCAAGCGCCTTTTTTTTTCAATGTTCAATGTGTACAATAGAAATATTTACTCGTAAAGGAGTGTTTAGGGTCAATGCAGAACGTTTTTCGTCAAAGCCATGAAATTAAAATAGTTAAAAGTGGTTCACAGTCATCTCCTCAACGGATGAGCCACAGGTCTAAATCAAGGGAACCCAAAAATAGACTGTGATCCCATCCAAGACTTCTTACACCAAATTTCTATCCATTATATAGAACCCGGTAACCTTTGTTAATACCCGTCTCACAACAATAACAAAAACAAAACAGCCCTCCTATGAAATCTTAACGTCGTTGATGTTCTTCCTGCCCCTCGAGAGACTGACAGTCCATTGCTGCGCTTTAGAACGTAATGGCGATCGACGTATGAAGACTCGGAATGGTGGCCATTTTTGTCTAGTGAACCATTCGATGATTAACTGGATTACAGCTTGGCGATGAGTTCAGTCTTTTACGAAATTGCAGTCTAGGATGAAATACACTTGCTTATAAAATTAAGACGACGTTTAATCCTCGGCGTAGCGATCGTCAAAGATGAGTCGACTCAACCTTCACCACAACAATGAAGGCACTTAACCGACGCCAACTACAACACAGAACGGTGGAAGCACACGTCTGCTTTTAACATAAACACAGCCACAACTAGCGTATCCCGAACATTATGGAATCATTAGACAAGTCGTCACGACTACAAACGCTGGCTGAACCATCATTTATCGTTTTTCCACTTTCTTCCCTTTATTTTTTCTTAATATAAAAATTCACGGAAAACGAAAGTGTAAACTGAAGCAAAAACACAAGAAATTCAAAGAGAATCAAGCTTCCGCCTTCTGAAATCTCTCTAGCATACAATAGGTGTCTATGAAGGAGAAAAAAGTACGATTCAACAACCAGTACAATGTTTCCTTCTGAGAGCCCCCAACTGCCGATACAAAAAAAAGAATCACTTCATTTGATAAAAACACCGCCCCATTCTTTTCTTAGACAAAGTAATACAAAAGAGAAAAAAGGATTGTGCATGAATTTAAGTCATTCAAATTTCTGAAGTGGAACAGAAAACGGGCCCCAAGAAAAAAAACTACAGAGTCTACAAATACAAAATCGAGAACATTTTAGCGCCCACCATTCTCAGTTAAACATTTTTTACTGCTTCGTACTTACTTATACAACCTTTAAAGGATGTTTTTTATTTTTCTTAAACACCTAAACACAATAGAAATCTACCGTCATATGACTGTCAGGTCTGTGATTGCCGAAGGAGAAATAAGATTTCGTGAAAACCATAACAATTTCCAAAGTATTCTGCATGAATAAGGTTGAACAATGTTCAACGGCATTAGAAAGTGCTAACCACTTAGTACCCCTCTCAACGGCTTATCGCCTCATTGTACCTAAGAGGTGTTCCTGGCTGTCGCGCTGCGATGTACAGCCGGGGGATTCATCCCTCTGGCAGGATCTCCCAAGCTGAGAAGAAATCCGACGCTTCCATCAGGAAGTCTAACTGAGGGTGGACCAGTAGTTGGATCCAATACCGTCTAGTCGCATGGTAGCCAATCTCTCTCTGATCCAGGAGGGTGGCTACTAGGTGGGGTGGTGACGAGCTGGGGCAGAATTTGACCAGGCTGACCTCGGGACTCCAAGGAACAACAAATAACTTGCCTAGCAAATCTCTGAAAAGTGGAGATTACGCTGAGACCCGCACAACCAGTGAGGACGGGTCGTTCAAGTAGCTCAAGTATCAAGTATCATGTAACCACTTAGTACCAACAGTATCCAATGAGAACCCAACAGAACACATGATCAGGGGATACGGTACATCGAAGAAGACTTCAGCGCTTACGATACCACGTGCAGAAAGTTGTCGGTGGAATTTCGATAGAAATTCAAAATACCACAAATATTGTCCCACTAGAAAAAAAAGTGAACTATTGCAGTTCCGAACCAAAGGTAGATATTATCGCATCACGCACAACTCAATGTCTCAGCATTTAACTACGCTAGAATCGTCATCGGAAACCTCTATGAAGCTAAGATGTGTTGAAGTATTCGTGCAACCAAAATTCAGTAAATTATCCAAGTCATAAAAACAACCTGCGTTGATAAGCATCTCCCAGGACCAGTTTTTCGCCAAAAATTCTACTCCATTTGCAGTTTCGTAAAGTTGAATAAATCACGTAACGCCTATGCAGTGACATGCTGTGGCTTATCAAAATACCGGCTCAGAAGTTTTCATCCTCGCAGAAAAGTCTGGTACGGATTTTCAGTCTTCGAAGAGATGAAGGACATGGATTGCCTAAGATAGAGATCAAACAAATGACTCCACGTGTATTGCAGTGCACCTCTATTCACTGCGCTACATTGTTTTACAGCACGACTATTAAACAGCGTTCAGAAAAGAAAATAGTGATTTACTGAAGTTTTAGACAATACTATAACTGGAATATAGACATCGTCACGTAAAGGGTGCAACACCATCGAACATTACAGCACATCTATAAAGTCGTCATTGTAAGATTTTGTTGCATGAAAACGTAATAGTGATATAGTAGGATATCATCAAAAGTATGTTGAGTTAGATGTTAAAAAGACACCATGGTAACCTCATACAAAGGATAAAGGACAGGGCTATTGCCGTTGATGAATGCCTGAGGGATGCGCCATGCATTCGACCTCATTAAGCATCGTTTGGAGGTGATTGAATGCAAATCTGGCTTTTACAAGGAGTCGCGCCTACCGATACATCGAGCCAGTGCTGCCATCCTCCGGGAGAAGTCTGGTACCAATACCAATCGCGGAGAGATGGAAAGCTTAAAGGGCCATGGGCGCGGGGATCGATTACACGCGTGTGTTGCAAGGGACACTCGACCACTAGGCCACATCGCCTCTCATGCAAGAACTGTTAATACTTCGGAAGAAGGTGGAAGTTCATGGAAGAGGTATTTGCATTAACGGATGTATTCAATGCTTCTGAAGACCTTTTTTGGTAGATATAACATCGCTTCTTTATAAACCATTGAGGAGGAACTAGATTGAAGAAGGAGAGCGGCTCGGGCAGCATTCGAGCCCCTCGAAGAAGCCACCGTCCAACCAAAGAACCGGAAACTCACGCTCACTTTTTCGATTCGACGGTCCTCCCAGCGTTCTGTTATTCAGCAATAACCTCGGATGATACTTCAACGACGTCAACGAATCTGCGCACTACCCATTGAGCACTTGAAAGATGGCTTCTAAAATTTAACCGGCACTCACAACGTCTAGTCGAAATATGCAGCTCCGATCTTTGAAACCTATCCCATCTTCGGATGTAGGAGTATGTGCATCAATGGTGAAACATAGATGGGCTGGTCATATAATGAGAAGAACAGACGGTAGATGGACGAAAAGAACTGTAGAGTGGAAGTCAAAGACGAATGCAAGAGATCTCATGAACGACCACATTGGGACCACGTGTTCGTAGCTAAAGTGAATCACTTATACTAGCAGTAGCGGTTGTATTACTGATCACGGCATGAGATTCGCATCCACCATCATGGCTAGAAGCAAACCACCACATGGACGACGATTTCGAGGCAAACAAACAAATGGCAAATATTCTGGGGGTACGCATAAGTCGTGAAGACGAGCTGTCTAAGTACCCAAATAAGTTTATAAACTAAGAGACATCTCCGAACAAAGAAAAGAATATCCTACCCAACAAAAATGAAAGCCGAAATAGAACTGTTCCCACTGATTTCATCGGACCCTAGTTTCAGTGTGTTTCAAACTAGGCTCACCCTTTGTCTTTCGTTTGTTCTCTTCCATTTTCTCTCTCTCTCTTTCCCTCTTTCGTGCTAGCATAAAATTAACGCTTTTTTCCCAAGGCTCGTTCACCATCCAACACAGAAACCAACTATTATATCGGATCACATCTGTAATTAAATTTTACTGTTCAGCACAAATTTTCCGTGAATTCAAATTCTTTCATGTTGTTAACACAAGAAAAGCTAGAAAAGCTAAAGCAGCGACAGCAAAAAAAAACATTCCATCTAGAAATTGCCTAATTCTGAATTCTGCTAGTTCGATTCCACTCTAGGCCAAGCAAACCTCTCATGCCTCTAGGATCGGAAAAAATTGGTACCGGACTTGTCTGGGAAGGAGCCCGGCTATATCAGGACTCCAGGGAGAACTGCTCGATCAGCATTCTACATACAACATTCAAGATGGAATGAAAGTCCTCGAGAAGCCGCCGAACACACACGTAAAAGAGTTGGGAGACTAACATGAATGATAAATGCGAGGAATCGAATCGAACGTGAAAAGTGATGGGATCTGCATAATAGATGCGAAGGTGGGTCAAATAAAACAAGTAAAAAAAAATTAGAAAATCATTAGCTGGAGTGATTAAAGATCGTAGAAATAACATTGAACTATAATTATACTCACTTGGACATTTTAATGGCTAGTGCTCATAAAACGTGTGGTTCTTAAAACGATTCCTATTTGGTTGGTATACTGCTGGTTGGTTAGGTAAGTACATTTTCTTCCTAAACTTTTCTCCAAGGATTCCTCATATAGACACATAACGGCGTCCTTGCGTCGTCACCATAAGTAGTTGCCGTCATGTTTGCTGTAGATCAGGAGTCTATTATTTTAGGAGTAAGTTTCTTACTAAAATGACGATATTTCATTGTTATAGAGTTTCTCGCAGGTTATCCAGTTGGCCCTGTACCAGGTGGACAGCTAAACTCCATATTTCAGGATGAGTGAACCTAACGGGCGAAAAAGTGACATCTAGAATACAGCAACATTTCGTTATGCCAAACAATGAGAAAATGAAGCACCAAAGTTGTCAGCTGTGGACCACCGACACCGATCATCGGCTGTGATGAAGACGAAGACGTTGAAACGTTAACCGAAAGAAATATGTTTACCAGCCTCATGTGAGCTAAACAATTTAAAAACATGTTAATTATCAAAGTTGTCTTTAAAACACTAAAATCATTTAAATCTCTTTATAGTGGGATTCTACCACATATATAGCATGCCGCAACAACTACTGTGCTGATCTCAGAATTTCTTGCAATCGATTCGTTTTCCTCACATTCACCAACCAGAAAGGTCTCCGAAGACTTCACATGTTAACTCAAAATAAAGTCCATTTGTGGTTCCTGCTGCTGCTTGAGGATTTCGTCTACCCCATGAATATCCTAGTATTCTAAACCAGTCGATTCTCTTCGCAATCTTAAAAGCTAGCCGAGCTAAGAGGTGTTCCCACTTGGACTGTGAAAGGAAGGGTCGAACCACCAGCTTACTTCCAGATGGACCACATCACTAACCACAGCTCTTGCAAATTATTGAGACTTTAATAAACAATATGGCATTGCTAGGTTATTTTTCGCATTTTCTCGTACTAAGCCATTAAAAACGATTAATAGGTAGGTAATATTTAATTTTTGTGAAAAAACGAAGTCGGCTTTACTGCGATATTCTCGGAAAACGTTCAAATTATTGATGTCACATTGATATCGTCAGTTTTCAAAGAAAAAACATCGACGAATTAATGAAAGTAAAATGATGTCATGCATTGAAATCAATGCTCACAGCCAGTTGCAAGTATACTAGAGCAATGAGGAACGAATTCGTATTGGCAATGAGCTATATGAAAGCAAACACCTTCCGAAAATTGCTGTTTTAATAACCGCTTGATTCTCTAAAAACCACCATTTTGACATTGAAGAATTTTTCTTACCAGAAGTGCTTTTCCGTCAAAAAGAAATCTGATATCCAGATGCAGCAGGTGCTCTCCATTTTCTTATGAAGACTCATGCGACAAACGTCACCAAAAGCGAAAGCAGCTCTTTTTTATATGAAAATTACTAATGATTGAGTATAGACGCGTACCGTATACTGCGACAACAATGCCACAATCCCAAGAAAAAACGGTAACCGTAATAAAAATGGCGCATTTGCATTAGGAATCGGGCAAGGTCACTTAGTGAGTCGAAATTCGGCCTCGATTCTCAATAACCTTGAATAAAATTACTAGGTTGAAAACCAACACCATTAAAGGTAACTCACACTATCTCTCTCCTTCGTTCTCTGTTGGACGCTATATTCGTCCGGCATCAGAACGAACGACGGAGGAGAGCAAGACAGCCGCCTACATTACCAACGAACGAATTTCATGCCATTAACATCCGTCTTCTATCATCGCCAAAACGCTAACCAACACAGTAAGCTAGAGGAGAAAACAGTAGCAAAAAAGATCCTTCATCAAACAACAGGATCCTTAATGTTTTTTGGATGACAAGAGCACTTTTAAAGTGTGTAGTTCAAGAGAGAAATCATTGAACGAATCGATAACTGCAGACGTTGCGCGATCATAAGAAGCATTGTTATTGGATTGAATCCTGTATAAAGTATGCTTCAACAGCTGTTACTTGATCATTGAGAATTTTTTTTTTATTACACAACTCTTTTTCACTTCACTATCGTGCTGCTCTCAGCACTTTTCCCATCCGAGTTGTTCCCTCGCATCCATCATCCACAAAAGTCTTCGAACTTTTTGCATGTGAGTTCGGCCGCTGCTTGATATTTCTTCTTCCCTATGAATGTGGAAATAGATACAAAAAACGACGTTCACCAGTAACGCTTGGGTTATGATTACAGTGTTAAGTCGGCGATTATTAACACCACCATAACGTTTTCAGTCGATCGCTAAAAAGAATATAAGACGAAGTTCAGCGGTCGGTGTTCCTCAATCCCTATGGGATGCGTCATATTTTTCACTCCGTTCGTAGAGGTGTCTGAATATTTGACCTATACGACGATTTTCGAGCGCGGGTAGCGAAATGGTTAGAGGCCCCCTGCAATACACACGTGATCGATCCTCGTGCCCAGGCTCACCATGCTTTCCATCCCTCCGGGATCGGCAAATTGGTACCATATTTTTTTGTCCAAGAGGATAAGAGTACTGCCTAGATACATATGTTGGCCACCGCAAGTCATTGTAAAGGTTAGACATGCATTTAATCACCTCTAACGATACTTAGTGAAGACGAATGCACGACGCATTCGTAGTGGATTCATCAACGCCGGGAGCTCTATCCTACTTTGTTTACGATGATTTTCTATAACCAACCATCTACCGCGTCAGTGTTTTTATCGCACTAGAGAAGTCTAGTACAATCCTACCACAGAGAATGGAGATTTGTTAGCCCTGGGCGCTGGATCGAGCGAGGCACTCGGTGTTTTCTACACGACGACTCGGTTTGTTGGCTACACCCAATTGCTAAACGAATGAGCCCCATTTCTGAATTTAACTGAACTGAACCTATTTCTAGCCAGACTTATTTGATTGCTTTTCTTCCTTTCGCTTAGTATAAGGCATAGACTAACGCATAGACGCCAGTGTTGGTACCTAGGCTTCACTTCATCTGCAACTTTTTAAAGGTTACTATAGATTCAATAACTGTCAGTTAACAGCAATGACTCATAACTCGCATCCTCTGCCTCTTTCTCTGCTCGGTGAAATGATCAACATTTCTTCAATCATCAATCACCCATCTAGCTCATCTATTGTCTTCAATAACAACACAATGAGAATGGTGACAGATAGATGGATAGTAAAGAACGCCTCATTAGTGACAAAAATACTCATTGATCGACGTCAGCCAATAGTGGAACCTGGGAGATATATGGTCGAAAGTAATTAATAAATTCATTATTTATTGTAAGTAAAAGGAGATTTTTAATTGAAGCCAAAAAATTCATGAATTTAGAAGCTTTGCGAGGCCAGTAGCCCTTCCCAGTTGACCAAATCGGTTCCGAACTCAGCAAACATTTCGTACTTTCTACGTGAAGTTCACCACCAGTCATCTCTCTTGGTGAATGCAAACAGTCAGTGTTGAAATCTAAGAAACTCATGAGAAAAGATACGAAAACTACCCAGAATCTAGAACAAGCTAACAGCTCCATTTTATTCCTGGATATTGAAATCAAAGTTCAGTTCATAGAAAAACATATGCTCGAACAACAACGTTCAATATCTCGACTATACGGACAGCACGATTCGAAGAATTTAATCGAAAACATTAGAAACAAACGTTAACTATTTGATCATATACGATTGTATGATTGCGATTCCATAATCACAACAGTAGATTCATTGATTTAATGAAATCAGACCTCTTCACGAAGATTCCAAAGGAACAAAATGACGATTCTCGTTGTCCATCTCGAACTAAGAACGGGACCATTGTATTGTACAGGACAAAGGTAAAGGATGACTAGGAAAATTTGCTGGCACCTATTTCGCTCACATTCGCCGATAATTAATGAGATTACGCGTAATTCAGGGAATGATTCTAGCGGAGGATATAAACAATAGAGGATAGGGCTTTTAGGTTTGATCAATCCTTAAGAGATTAGCCATGAGCTCGAGTCCATCTGTAGGCTCATGGAGGTGACTGAGTGTATATTTGTTCTACACAGTGATTTTCATGGCCTTCTGATGTACCATTTCAGTGTTCCTATATTCTCAGAAAAGTGTTATTTCAATTCATAGACATCGAAGGAAAACATGCTTAGCTAGGATTGAACCAGCGTTAGCGTGTGAAGATTGCATCCACTGAGTCATACGATAACAAGTACATTTGCCACTTAAAGAGCACGAACATGTCGTATCGAGAATCTGGGTTGGATAACCAAAACAACAATATGAAATATCTTAGTGTCCACTTCGCTTGCGATGAGGTCCACCTCACGAAGACCATCTTCATGGTAGTCCCTTATGGGACTATAGAGTGTGGAGGCAACCACATCAACAATAATCGCCTCAATACCGTTGGGTAATGAATGCACAATGACCGCTATTGAAGCGCCAACCTGACGCCGACTGCCGATGTCAGCGGCTCTATAGAGATCGTACTTAACGAATAGGTAATGTTCCACAGTTCATCATGAGCATTCACTTTTGTTTTATTCAATGATGATACAAAAAATGAGAGGTTCCGAAAACTCCCTATTGATCGAATGATCGATCGATTTCGAGCGAACGCCACCGACCTTCCTGACGCAGGACGGCATGTGAAATAAAATGCGAACAGATGGATGGATGGATGAATGGATGGACGAATAGATGGATGGACAGAAGGAGCTCAAGCAGCTGCAACCTTCTAGACAAAAGACAAAGGCGTTTTAAGAGACAGTAAGCATCGAGAACAACTGTTTAGAATGTTGTCTGAAATCCAATAGGCTGAGAACAAATGATGAATGCGACACAAGCCTTGTAAATAAAAAACACCTCCAAACACTAAAAATGCCGTATTTTCACGATCGCTTCGATTGAGAGAGATTTATGTCGTTCCATAATCAAATTAGGATTAGGATAAATTATGAGCGTTTGTTTTCCTTTGTTATGGAGTTAATCTTGTAGAATACGAAATGGAAATATTTTGAAAATAAAATTACTTGGCACTTACATGATACTTGAATGGCCTGTGCTCACTAGTTGTGCGGGCCCTAACATAACCTTCATTTTTCGGAAATTTGCTGGCTAAGCCATTGTGGTTCCCTGGAATCCCTGAGGTCGTCCTGGCCAAAGTCTGCCCCAGATCTTCACCACCACAGGCAGTCGCAACCCTTGTGGATCAGAGGGAGATTTGCCACCATGCGACTTTGGTACTAGGACGGTGGTGGATCCCGGCACTGGTCTACTCTTAGCTAGGCTTCCTGATGAAAACGATGGAAGTGAAATTAGCTAATACAAGAGTAATAAACTAAATATTTAAACAAATAAATAGCAGCAGCCAGTCTTAAAGTCAAAATAAAGTTATCTTGAGTAGATTCAATGTGAAGAACAGATTTGTTCGCTACCGGATGATAGTTGAGATTTACGTGAAATACACAAAGGAACTGTATTTTGTTTGAAGGCATGAATACCAAAAAGCGAAGGAAACTAGGAGTATGATTAAGGAGATATTGAACAAGATATGATGAACAAGAATGAAACGGTGATGAAAAATTGAAGAAAAAATGACATGATCATCACCTACCGTACATCTTCCCCTCGTCACTAATGATGATTTTTCGCCGTCCACACGGTGGATAGATGGCCAACGCTTCTTGAAATGCCTAGAAACAATCTTTATCCTTTTTTACCAACTTAGATGATTCAAGTTCGGAACTCGAAATTCTGAATAACCGATTTCGATGACTACAACGATGTCAATGATTTCCACAACAAACACCATCATTGTCCAATCTCTGGTATCTTAAGTGGCAAAATATCCTTATGAAAAGTTACTGTAACAATTTAAAACCTCTGCTTTTTATTATTGCTAAAGATATCTATTGGAATTTTTTTCCGCATCTACCTGATCGATGTCGACACTCCAAACTCCTTCGGCATCGCCGGCTGCCAAATCGGAGCTGGCGCTCGACGACGACTGCGTCGGTTCAGATTGAGTGCCGGCCGGATCGCCAGCTGGTGGAGATAACTGAAGAATAAACTGTCAACCCAGAAACAAAATTTAAAGAGAAGAAACTTATTTCGAAATTTCGCAACGATCTGAAGTAGTGGTGCTTTGTGTCATAATTGGTTTCGAATAAGTCGGATCGAATACTAATTGCACGAATACTCGAAACAGCATGACATTTAAATGTGTTCAAATATGGATAGAAGTTAAATATTTGTAGGAGTGGAAACTTTCTACCTATACGACTCTTTTCTTTGCGATTACAAAAAATGTCTTAAATGTTACAGCTTAATTCTATTCGATTCGATTTTTTAATTTCGATTCAATCGATTCCAATTAAGTGGAAAATTATCTGATCCTTTTCTTAAACGATAGTGTAGTGTGCAAGTGTGATAAAGTGTTTAATCGATAGTGAAGTTTCCTAAGAAAAAGTTTTCGTTCCACATGATGTCTTCGTAGGGGTTCACTGATAATGATCCCGTGAAAAAATCGTGACAAATGGCTCCAAACTTCAATTTTTTCCCCGAATAGGAAGCTGTTCTACCTGAATTTTCCGTGGCGGTCCTGCAAAGAAAGCCTTTTGTGCGCTCGAATAAGCGTACGGTAGCTCCATTTTAATTAATTGGCTCAGTTACATAGATGTAAATTCAACGGTGCGCGATGATGCACGACGACGCACTCAAGCATTCAACACATATTACCATATTAGAATTAAATAATAGACTTAACTATAGGCGTCAACAACAGAAATGATTCTGTGCATGTTTTCTCTTCTTATTTTTATGAGAACAAAATTGCTATAAAGTTACAGTAATCATGTGACCGCCGTTCAGTTGAGTAGTGCCACATTTCCATACTTCCTTTTTGAATGGATCATAAGTGGGTGTAAGCCTGAAAAAGATCGATGTAAAGAGGAAACAAAAGATCACTAAGCAGATATTTTTCACACCACTGCTCATTATCCCAGAAAAAATTTATCTTAGAAAACTTTCAGCATATTATGTTTTCAAAAGGCCTAAACCCTACGCAAACAAGTGGTTGCTTTGAAGGTCTTGAGTGCCCATCCATAAAATTTGCTTCTATTTTCAGCTCATTTCTTTTCCTTCCTATTTTCATCCCTCAATGTCATTTTACCAAGTAGTCCTCAGCTTTCTTTGGTCAATTACATCGGAATATTTGTCCATTCCGTAAAAAGCGAATCAACACGAGTGAAATACGATTCATCCGGCCATACCTATCATTTGGTTCAATTTTCGTCGTTGCACGCTTAACGATGTCGTCTGTGTCGTTCATCTGAAGAAGAAACAATTCAGAGATATTTCTTGACGCTAAAATCGGATTTTCCCCTAATTTTCTTACTACTCACTTTGGTCCAATAAATTTATTCTATAGCACGGTATTTTCATATGCTTAGAAAGGTTCGATCTCTAGTTTCTGATAAATTATCAAGCAGAATGAGGTTGAGTTTTAAAGATCATGAAGACGAGTTCCATAGATTAACTAATGAACATATCAAGAAAGTCAGGTGGCTTGAATTCATCCGTCATAAACGGCATTTACATTCTGTCTTGCTCTCTGATTTACCTAACATCTGCATAACTACTTAAGGTGACTTCTTTGATATTTGAGCAGCTGTCCACATCACAACCAACCCCTCTATATTTCCAAGCGTTTTGCCCTCTTTTCGCTCATTCATTGGTATGGTGTTTCTTGAATTGTTTTGGTTGTGGGGTCCCTTGAGTGGATTGCACCAAGCTCAAGATCTCGTCTTGAATCTCCACTAGGAGAGAGAGGGAGAGAAGACGAGAACGGATATCTAAAATTACGATCAGAACGGTTGCGATTCGTTCCTAGCAAGCGTCCAGTGCAAAACATCGAACGAGATATGTACGATGAAGAAGACACGGATGACTGGCGATAAAGCGATGAAAGAGCATCGCTAACGAGGACACGCAGCATGTTATCAGATGGTGTCCTGATAAAGCTTCGACGCGCCAGCACCCATTTGGGACGACGACAGCGCGGCGCCGCGCGCGATGAGATGGTCGCCGCTGCCTCCGCCGCGCACGACAGTTTAGATCGTGGAAATTTATTGCGGCGTTTAGGAGAGGGAAAAGAGCCCAAAAATCACGTCGCGTTTGAAACTAAGAGTTATAGAGATAGGCGGTAGCAAGATAGAAAAAGAGTGGGTGATCGATAAGTGTCTCATAATGGAATATCAGTAAAGCAACATAAGATCTGAGAAAACTGAAAAAAAAAACGAAATAAATGATAAAATGTCGACATGAAAATTATGCCCCTTTCTTCCTCGCTGTTGTTTCTTTGCAATCTGCGTAGGTGGACGGGCAAAGATCTTCACAATGGCAACGGCAGGTTAAACCAATATGCTTTGTGTCTCTGGCGCCATTCCCTCAATCTCACACCGATATGCACATGAATTTCTCAGTGATATAAAACCGATCCGTGCCAATATTTGGAAACTCTTCGATCGATTGCAGATCGACCAATAGATATTGACTGATACTGACTTGAACACAGGGATTGGCATTGTGTTTTT
>MQTX01000218.1:47823-84890 GCA_009735665.1 Angiostrongylus cantonensis | reverse complement strand
TATATATATATATATACCCATACACATTTATGATTTTTTTAAGACCCGTGTCCGCCGTTGTTCTGTACCCATCATGCATGAAGCTCTTCGGTTTTGTGGGTCGATTCGGCTGCTGCCTGAGGATATTGTTCCTCTTCATGAACACAGTTGAATTCTAGTCGAGTTCTGTCCTGAGAATTCTCCAAATGCTTTACTAAAACGCTCCTAGATCCTCGCAACAGTCATCCACCCACTTTTATGGATAGGATGGAACATTTTCCAAACAAGTCTGGTAGCAATCTAGCGACCCCGAAAAGAATGGGGTCTTGCTTTCGTCTCTACGTGATCGAATCAACGACTATGTGTGTATTGCACTGCAAATTTAACCACTGCGCTAACCAGACGGTCTTTTGACGGCGTGTCGTAGTGTCGACATTTTTTGCAGGTCGTTTTGCAAATTGCATCAAACGCACTTTCCACTTAAACAGAAGGGAAGCAGCTTATTAGAAAGTGTAACGAACAAATAGGCGCACTGCTAGAAAAACGAACAAACTCGCACTATGTGATTTATTGAGGGCATAGTTCTCACTGACTTCACTCCAACTAACGCGTTAAAAGTACTAAACTTTTCGTTACAAGAAAAACCCGAACTCATCATGCTAAGAACTGAGAGATACTCTCGAGGATTTTTCCTTTTTTATGGCCATATGGTGGGAGGCACCCTGCAACATACATGGGAATCGATCCACGCGCCCATGATTCCATACCTCCGGGGTCGGCAAATTGGTACCAGACCTTCCTGGGAGGATAGCAACACTGGTTCGATACATCGGTAGGCCACCGCGAGTCATTGTAAAGGCCAGATATGCATTCAGTTACCTCCAACGATGCTTAATGAAATCGAATGGATGGCGCATCCCTTAAGGATTGATCAACGCTGAGAGATTTATCCTTTCATTTTTATGGCCTTTAAAATGAGTCATGCATTCAACTCCACTCGTAGCATCGTCAGAGGTGACTGGAAGAATATTTAGGCTTTAATGTGAAGTGAAGAGGTAGCCTAATGATGTGTATCAAATCTGGAAAATCAGTACTGTAGGTGTAGTAAGGTATGGTCCAAGATAAGGCTGTCACCAATTTGCTGACCCAATAGGGATGGAAGGCTTGGTGAGCCCGAGTCGCTGGATCGAAGTAGCGACTGATCCAATGTGTATTGCAGTGCACCTCTAACCACTTCACTGTAAACGATCCTTTTATGTCTCTGCCACAGTTATTTGGGTGGATTACAAGCTACCTTCGAACAGTATCCAACACACTTGTTAGTGACGATGCAAAGCGACAAATCCTTATCAAGCTGTAGTCGAAGTCAAACACTAACCCTACTGCCTCTATAGATGGCAGCTGACTTCTACGCAGGATACAACCGAAACGAATGCTAGACGTGCTGGACCGCTGGAGAAGCGACATAATGAGAGAGCAACGGCGTACTCTATATAAGTCAGCATTACTTGTAATCCCGTGCCATCGTTAATCTCGTTAATTGAGTGATTCGAGCGGTCACGAGTAAACTCCATTCGAGCTCTTTATCCCTGTTGTGTACCATACCTCCTGGCCTGTTAGAGATCCGTTCGTTCAAGGCACAGGATGTACAAGAGCCGTACTATGCAGTACTTGGGTTCAAGGACATAACAAACGAGAACCAGTAATTTTGATATCAAGATAGTAGACGAGATGGAACAAGCCCAAGCTTCGATTGCGACTTTGTGCCGAGAAATTAGCCATAGACAACTCTTTTTTCACAAAAAAATATAAGAAGAGACTTGATTCCTTTCTATGTGTGTATTGCACTGCAAATTTAACCACTGCGCTAACCAGACGGTCTTTTGACGGCGTGTCGTAGTGTCGACATTTTTTGCAGGTCGTTTTGCAAATTGCATCAAACGCACTTTCCACTTAAACAGAAGGGAAGCAGCTTATTAGAAAGTGTAACGAACAAATAGGCGCACTGCTAGAAAAACGAACAAACTCGCACTATGTGATTTATTGAGGGCATAGTTCTCACTGACTTCACTCCAACTAACGCGTTAAAAGTACTAAACTTTTCGTTACAAGAAAAACCCGAACTCATCATGCTAAGAACTGAGAGATACTCTCGAGGATTTTTCCTTTTTTATGGCCATATGGTGGGAGGCACCCTGCAACATACATGGGAATCGATCCACGCGCCCATGATTCCATACCTCCGGGGTCGGCAAATTGGTACCAGACCTTCCTGGGAGGATAGCAACACTGGTTCGATACATCGGTAGGCCACCGCGAGTCATTGTAAAGGCCAGATATGCATTCAGTTACCTCCAACGATGCTTAATGAAATCGAATGGATGGCGCATCCCTTAAGGATTGATCAACGCTGAGAGATTTATCCTTTCATTTTTATGGCCTTTAAAATGAGTCATGCATTCAACTCCACTCGTAGCATCGTCAGAGGTGACTGGAAGAATATTTAGGCTTTAATGTGAAGTGAAGAGGTAGCCTAATGATGTGTATCAAATCTGGAAAATCAGTACTGTAGGTGTAGTAAGGTATGGTCCAAGATAAGGCTGTCACCAATTTGCTGACCCAATAGGGATGGAAGGCTTGGTGAGCCCGAGTCGCTGGATCGAAGTAGCGACTGATCCAATGTGTATTGCAGTGCACCTCTAACCACTTCACTGTAAACGATCCTTTTATGTCTCTGCCACAGTTATTTGGGTGGATTACAAGCTACCTTCGAACAGTATCCAACACACTTGTTAGTGACGATGCAAAGCGACAAATCCTTATCAAGCTGTAGTCGAAGTCAAACACTAACCCTACTGCCTCTATAGATGGCAGCTGACTTCTACGCAGGATACAACCGAAACGAATGCTAGACGTGCTGGACCGCTGGAGAAGCGACATAATGAGAGAGCAACGGCGTACTCTATATAAGTCAGCATTACTTGTAATCCCGTGCCATCGTTAATCTCGTTAATTGAGTGATTCGAGCGGTCACGAGTAAACTCCATTCGAGCTCTTTATCCCTGTTGTGTACCATACCTCCTGGCCTGTTAGAGATCCGTTCGTTCAAGGCACAGGATGTACAAGAGCCGTACTATGCAGTACTTGGGTTCAAGGACATAACAAACGAGAACCAGTAATTTTGATATCAAGATAGTAGACGAGATGGAACAAGCCCAAGCTTCGATTGCGACTTTGTGCCGAGAAATTAGCCATAGACAACTCTTTTTTCACAAAAAAATATAAGAAGAGACTTGATTCCTTTGCTCATATGTGATGTGTCCTAGGAATAAAAAGCAGCAGTAGAGAGATAAGCTCATGATGATGTTTATGATCAGTATGCAATATGACGCCTATGTAGCAAGAGGAAAAAAGAATTACTAAAAATTATGACTACGAACGAAAAGGAGCTGATCGGGCAATAATTTTTATTAGGCTTAACTGAGGAAGAAGAAGAGAAGCACAATCCCACAGATCACTTAGAAATGCAGAAAGGCAAAAAACTTCATCAAATAAACAAAGTTTTGTTCTGATATTCAACGATACTTAAAATAACTTCAATTATGGTGAACCGGAAGGGCGACGACGATCTTCACGCATCATCAGAAGGCAATAAAGCCGCTGGGTCAGATCCGGAGCAATGTTGCCCTGCACGGTAGGGTGCCTAATGATGAAGAGTTGCCGCGCTTGGGGCCATACCCGACGGTTAAGAAAGAGTACTAATGTAGGCCACGAATGCGGGCGTTGTGTCAAGTAATTTATGATACAATAGGTAACATGGCAGGAACAACAAATAATTAGTAAGAGACATATTGAAATGAAAGATAGAGAATATTTGTTGGGAAATACATGTCGGGATATCAACAACCTCTCTAGCACACATATCCCACGAGTTATTCATCTACTGAAAGACGGAGTTGTTGCAATAGAAATGCTTCGACTGACGATTAAAACATGTAGAAAAGTTTTATGTCACATTTATAATGGAAAATTCCCTAGTACAAGTATGACATTAATCACCACGTTGACTCACTATTGAGATGGAGACTTTATTGGTTTCATACAGTTTAATGAATGATAAGTGATAAGACTTGTTGCTGATAGATCTCGGACTTCTGGATCGATTCAATCGATCGACACATCAATCGCTATGTGAGAAATGGAATACGCTTTTCTTTTCCTTTGCAACTCGTCCGGGTCGTGTGACGACAACGACGTATTCTTTGGTGTTTTGGCACTTTGCTGTTTGCCGAGTGTCGAGAGCTATACACATGTTACACAATGACTTTAAGCATTATCACAACCGCGATGAGCAACACGTCTACGCAATCGCCTGCAGTGTGTTTCCAGCCGACACTGAATGAACTCTAGATGAGCACATTCAGCGACACAGTGTTAGTGTGAGATTACGGTGGCCAGATGACAGTGGCGAACAAAGAAATGGCCCGACTCAAAACACTTGTAACCATCATCACCATCATTCTCTATTCTATCGTATTAGTGACACACCTAACATACACTAGCATTTACCATTGTGTGTTGTGTTTCCTTTTTTTTAACAAAACAAGTTCCACAACAAGAATACACGTTTCTACGTGTGTCTTGTTGTGTTGCTGTTCTTCTTCTTGAGTCGCACCCGTCGTATCATGATCAGCGCTGACAGTTTCGAATCTGGTCAGTTAGTCTACCGTAGTTGACGGATAAAAGATGAAGCATACGATTTTGATCAACATCCTTCAAGGCTGTGCCATATATTCAACTCTATTCGTAGCATTATAGGGGTCACTGAACAGATTAGGCGTGTATAATGCCTTTCAGTAGTTTGTTGCTGTATCAGGTGAGTACTATACATCTTCCCAGACAAGTGTACTAGCGATTTGCCAACCTCGAATGAATGGAGGGCTTAGTTAGCCCAAGGCAAAGGATCGAACTAGAGAACCTCCTCGTATTATAGGTACCTCTAAATCCAACGATGCACGCGGACCTATTATAATTAACTGAATATACAATGATCCGTAGCATCATATTCGTCCAACTCCTCATGGAAAGAACCCGGCATGGAAAAGCAGATAGGCCGGGTACCGTCATGATACGACACAGTCGATGATTTATATGGCAGTGTCGGATTGCTCTACTAAGAGAACAAACCACTACAGAAGGCTTGTTGTCGTTGCTGCACAACCAGATGAGGCAGCAATAAGTAAAGTAGATAGAAAATTATCATACTTTGGTCGTTCCAGAATGTTCCATTTTATAAAGAACAAAATAAATTGACGAATTCATAATTAATCGTGTACAATTTACATAATTCGAAATGAATGACGTTTTCCGATAATCTGTCATTATTAAAAGCCATGAAGGGCGAAACGCCATACTCGGAACTCAATGAACATCTACAAAAAAAAGGAACTTTATGATGCATTATTCCTCTTTCTCTCTCTTTACTTTAGGGTTGTTAATAGTGAAGGCGTATTAATAGCACGTGAATGAGTGAATGATAGAATGATGAAGAGACGTTCAGTCCCTTTAAATCAGAAAACTACAAAACTCGTACGATTTCAGATTATTACATCGGTTGGACAGAGACGACGATCGGTTGCTCGCCGCTGAACGACTACTTCAACTAGAAAAATTATATAGCAACGTCATTGCATTAGGCACTAAAACTGAACATAAATGTTCTTTGAATCCTGTATTCAATTGTGACTCCAACAGTGTGAAGGTGCGTATTGATTTCTTCACTGTCATCGATACACTCCCATAAGTCACGCTGTCTTCAGCACTCGACGAATTCTGTGCGGTGCCTTAGGGATCGTTCTTTATGATCATAAGCTGTAGATCTTTCTAATAACCACCTCTTCTGCATCGCATCGCAATACTTCTCATGTTCTCATCTGCAGGATATTTGCAGATGTTTGGATCGGAACGTCGACAATCGGTTGAAGTGTATGGATGAGTTGGTGTCGGATTTCGGAAAAATCATCGATAGAACAACAACATAGTATATTTTAGAGTACATACATATACTCACTGTGTAAAGTGGAAAAACTAAGTGCTTACGGTAGGTGTATATAGTGCTGAAAATATCTGACACTGCACTGCACTACATCGCCAAAAGGTTGAAAGGACAGCTGACAGACCAGTCAGGACGTATGGTAGTTGCACCGGCTGGCTGGCGCTTCAGTCGTTGCAACTTGATTGCAAGAGAAAAGAAAGAGGAGAACTGTTTCGAATATTCGAATATTATATGGCATACAGTATGTTTAGTACTGCGATTACCTTCTATATGTGAACTTCGAGAGAGAAAAACCATCTGTAATTTATTTTTTTATCGATTGATTTGGTCGGATTCATGATGATCAGACCGATTAAATCACTCGAAACTTCGTTCGACATCATTGCCGTCTACGATGTGAACACCAGACCAAGCCCATTTAGTACTGTATACGACTTTTTTTCTGAACATTTGTAACTTCAGTGTGAAATAACTGGTTCTCTACATCTACACTAACTGGTTACTAACTACATTGACTACCACGACCATCGTCACCACCAGATCACCACCTAACAGTCGGTTGTCGGTTGTTTTTTCGTTGGAGGACTCGACCAGATTGGCCGAATCGCAACCACCACTACCACTGACAACGATGACGACATAAGATGACAACAGCGAAAATCCCTTCGCTAATACAACCAGGGCTACAGTATGTCGTTTTACGCATTTCTATATGTACTCATTTAGGCAACGAGATGAACCAGTTACCGTAGTCACTATGCTAATGACAACGACCACTTGATTACCGGCTTATACGAGCGCTGATATCGTGTCATCCTTTGAAATACTCTGCAAAACCACATTCAGGCGTTGAAAGCATCATTCTGGGCCGGTTTCTAGTTCGGAAACGGCGTTTCTCAAACAGTATCCTTAATGTGTTGGATTTCCTCCGTTCATCAGATCAAATGCATTGATACGGCACTAACATGGTTCGCAATGAGTTAGTTCGAGTCTGTAAATGCCGATCCACATCACGATACTCAGTTAATCGTGTAGCCGACTGTTTCGCTGGCAGCAACAACTGACATCGCCAAGAACAATCGCGTGATAGCTTCGAACTGATAGCGATAGCGACGGCTCGTTGCGTAGTCGTGTCCGTCGCACGGCGACGAAGCACACATGACTCAACCTTGGGCATGAATAACACACTAAATCAAGAGCGTGCAGACAAAACGGATACGGACGCACGAGGATAAGAAGTGTCTGTACGTATGTGTGTATTCTGTGCATCTATGTGACCTTCAGTCATCTTCAGGTCAGACCAAACGCAGAGAGCGCGGCGACCGCGCTGAGGCAGCTCGTCAGCGGGCCGGTTACGGTCAGAACGCCTTTGTGTTATGGCGCGCACCCTCGTGTCGTCCGCACGCACACATAACGAGCAGATGGTTTTCTAGCGTCGCGTGAATTACTCGTGACCTTTCGCTCCATAATTGACGCCTATCGATTAATTTTCTGTGAAAATAAGGCGGCGTATCGATTGGAGACAGTATTTTATGCCAGTGGACATCATCAATCGACACACTATCCAGTAAATCGACGAGTCAATCGATCGATCGATCGATCGATCGTCTTATTCCTTTTCATCATACGCGTCGCCAATCAAGTGGATGCGAGCGAAACAAGTTTGTATGTCGCTACAGATGCCCTCATACAAACACAAGGCTACTTATAGAAACATTCAAGGATTCTTAGGAAACTAGTAGATCTATAAGTTACTTAAATCGGAAAAAAGTTCTAGAGTTCTCAGAAAAAGAAAAGAGTACTGAACGAAATACATTCTGGAGAAAAAGGGCTTTGAATGAAAGACTATGGTAGAACGATGGCTAAAGGAAGATGGAGGTAAGACTAGGAGAAAATGAGGCGATGAACCCCTCGAAAATGGCAGCCTTCCGGATAGTCCAAGGACTTCTACGCTCAGAAATGAGTCCAGAAATCTTCGCATGCATAATAACAAGAAATTCTTAGAAGCTATATGAGGAAAAGATAACTAACAAATGAAATATTGGAGTAAGCCGATAAGGCTTAGGGCCAACTGGTAGAGAAGTTTCTAGAAATAGAGACGGAAATACTAATAAACTAAAAATTGAGGATTAAAAGATCAAAAGCCACTCAAGGACATTTTCCGGAAGTAAACTCTAATGGAGGATAATTCAAGAAGAAATCAACCGCACGAATATTTCAGAAAAAGTCTCCAACATAGAAAAGTAGGAAAACTCAGTAGAGCTTCACTTGGTAGACACCTAATAGCTTGCTGAACTGAACATTTCAGGGAAACAAGAAGGGCCACATTTTATCCCAGAGAGAAATTTCCTAACTACGAAATGGCTACGGTAATCCGATGAAGGCGATTTTGTACCAATTAACAAAAAAACCGAATTTTTTTTCACTAATATCGTACCTATTTACTTCTCGATGACTTGAAGCACGTTGCTCTTGTGAAAATCTTCGTCTTGGCCGGAAGTTCGTGCAGATCGTGCCGAATATACACCACCCTTGCACAAAGTGTTACGATTTTATGTGTACAGTTGTGTATATGTGTCTGTATGTGCGTGTATACGCGTGTGTGTATGAACGTGTGTATGTGTGAACGCGTAAATATGTGAAAACCAAGACGAAAACACGAAGCAACCGCAAAGAATGCGTGGAATGGCGGCAAAAGAATTTCGGTAACGCGCGCTACGCGTTGATGGGCGTGGCCGACGAGGTTAGACGCCGACCAAATAGCCGAAGCGACGAGTAGGGTGCAGAATGGGCGTGGGAAATACGTCCCATGTGGGGCTGGAGATGAACGCCGTGGGGACGACGACGATGGAGATCGCGATGCTGTCATTTCGTACCCTCGTCGTCATCATTGTCTTAGAGCTTTCGACAACACGTTGCTATTAAGGATTGGTTGTTGTCGGCTTCGGAGATTTGACATTCTGGACATCGATTTCGGAATTTCTTCATCAGCATTAATCATCAGTTCATCGTCAGCGTTTCACTGTTACTATCCATAACTACAGTAATCTGACTGGTTTAGAATTTCCTTCCCACACCATTTTATATTTTATGTTATGTGTGGTCTGCTAATAATGATAGGGTTTATTTCATCAGTACTCACTAATGAATTTAAATTCAAATACAGTAGCAAATTTTTCATGGTTGGACCTTCTCGACTATTTTTCAGGCTCATTTGTTGTGTTCTTCGACATTAATATACAAAATGTTGTTTTGTTCGGTAATTTGATTGGATGTCGTAGTCATATCATTTTCACTAATCTGGAGGGACAGATTGCACTGACGGTCCTAAGTGGAAAAGCACCGTAATAACCTATATTTGTAACAATATGGAACGTTTTTTATATGTACTAACATCTTTCACCAGAAGGTGAACCCTTCTAATCAAATTTTTTATCATGATTTTCGAGATTTTGATGCAATTTCCAGGATACCAATCATTGCTTCAATTCATGCTTCGTGCTGCTATAGTTATTGATTGAGTTCCTGATTGGCTGGCTCTCGAGGGTTTATTTAATAGTTCCCATCTGACCTTAATGCGGTGTAGGAAGGGTCTACGCTTGTCGCGGAAGATTTTCTTTTGTCGATTGGTCGTCTTCACTTCGTTATCAGCTGTCTTATCAACACCATTAACGACGCCGTATTTCAACGAATACGTCTTCTTTGACCACCGTATGTGTGTATGTTCCTATTTAATTTTTAGCTATGGGTTTGATATCCATGACAGTGGAATACGATGGCACCACAACCGAGTTTTTCTCATTTATTGATCGCTCACTACCATGATCGCTTTTTCATCATGACCGATGCTTCACTGTTATTCCTTCTTTCTTAGTTTACGTAACCAGACTTGACGGTTCGCTGCCGTCATCGTGAAACAAACGTTATCAAAAGGTGATAAAACTTCATTCGATTCGAACCATGATGTTAGACACCTGCCTGGTGTGATGGTCCTGGAATGCCTTCCCATATCTACATGGGAAATGCAGGGAAGAAAAATCGCAAGCGTAAAAGTAGAAAAGTGCCAATTTGATGAAAATTTTGTTCCGAACCACAGAAATCTCTTTCGAAGACGAGTTGAATCCAAGAATTCGAATTTATTGATGAATGTTTTCCATGGAGTCTTCTTCAATTTTGTTTTCTCATTCAACAACGAGCCATTAAACAAACCTTTCTGTAATGATGGACAAATGGGTTTTTTTTTAATTTTATATGACCTGTCTTCACGTCTACTGTGCGGATCGCAGCACTTCTCACATTCTGTCCGTTTCCTTGCATCCATCATCCACGAAGATCTTCCAACTTTACGTGTGGCTTCGATTGCTGCTTGAGGATTTTCATTTCATCTTGAATGTCGTAGAATGCTGGTCGAGTAATTCTCTCTGGAGTGCTCAGATAACCGGGCTGAAGCGTTCCCAATTGGACTGCAGAGTCATTTTTTTCCATTCCAGACAAGCTCGGTACCACTTTCCCGACCCCGGAGGCATGAGAGGCTTGATTGGCCCTGCGCGGAATCGAACTAGCACCATGCTCGTAAAGACGGATATCACTAGATGTGTGATCCATCCTGAGATGGACAAATGGCTATTAAGTTTAATTCGTTATTAGCTATAGATTTTTGATAGTCCCAAAATATCTTCTTATTCATTACAAAGAGAAAACTCGCATGTAAATATTTCAAAAAGGAGTTAACGACATGTGGCCCTTTAAGCAACGATTTTGAGTTTTCTACGCACTTATCAATGGTCGAGAAGATTCTTCTGTTTTTTTTTTTCTCATGAGCTTTTCTTCCTCGGATAGATTGGAAATGCAAGCATTGCGAAGTGTCGCAAATCAATAGCTATGTTTCTCGCAGCATGTCCATATGGCCGTTCTACTTGAATGTTCATCGGTTCCATTAAAGTATCTTGTACATTCCTAACCAAATCTGTTGCTTTGTACGATATTTCATTATGTAAACTTGTAACAAAAACTTACCGACTTCAGAACGATTGACTGCGGTTCCAGTGACAACAGCGGTTCTGATGACACTACCGTAACCACTACCGGTGAAGAACGAATTTGCCACTTGGAAAGTTCGTGCACATATTTTTTCTCATTCGCGGCGCTCCTCGTTTTACAACGGTACTTGACATGTGAAATGATGACGGCAGGCGAAATGAACACAGTTCATGAAATGTTGTGAAAAATTTGCCAACATATTCCGTCGTTGTCATTCCTTAGCTATGATTTTTTCTTTTCATCATTCCCTTCGAATCAAGAAATTTTGAACTAAAAAGTTTTCATTAGAAAGACTATATGTATGCATCTACAAAGGGGTGCGTATAGCACAGTGGTTATAAGTCCCCTGCAACACACACGCGATTGCTGGTCCGATCCCGCGATCATACGAAGTTCTGCGCCCTATGAGGTTGGCAAATTCGCATCATACTCTTCTGAGAGGAAAAACATTGACTTGATACATTTATAGGCCTCCATAAGTCATTTTATAGAGCAAATGTGCATTCCGCCACCGCTTCGATATATGAATGGAGGCGAATTCATGGCGCACATCTGAGCGGTTGATTAGCTCCAAACACTTTTCCATTATGTTTTATTTATACAAAAGTCTGAATCCCGCTGAAAATATTGATTTCCTGTGCATAAAGTGCAAAATCTTCCTCAACGATAGCCGTCTGTCATACCGTGGAAAGAAAATGATCTTGGACGTCCAACTACAGGCTGTTGTGCAGTAAGTGGTTTATCTCACAGATCGACTACTCAGACTTTGAAAATTAGAGAAATTTTTTTTTCGAAATTCGATCGAGGAAAATTCGAGAGAAATTTGAGGGAAATGCGAGAAAAGAAGAAGACATTTTCTTCCAGAGGTTTGGACCTGTAACAGCGATTATTGTCGTTGACTTCGAAGAAATCTAGCAAACCCGATAGTTTCATCTTAAGGTCTTCAGGCCTCGTACCAAAATCCTGCCGAAACTGTCAACATATAAATTATATGGAAAGAATATTGTTTTACAATTTTCTTATTCAAATAGGTGCTACAGAGGCGGATAGCATAGTGGTAGTGATGTCCGTCTTCACGAGCATGGTGCTAGTTGGACTCTGTTCCTGGTCAGGCAATCCTCTCATTCCTCCGGGGTCGGGAAATTGGTACCGATCTTGCCTGGAAAATAATCTCTCTATAATCCAATTGGAAACGCTCCAGCCCGGCTATCTCAGGACTCCAGGGAGAATTACTCGGCCAGCATTCTACGACATTCAAGATGAAATGAAACTCGTCAAGCAGCAATCCAAGCCACATGCAAAGTTGGAAGATCATTGTGCATGATGGATGCGAGGAAACGAATAGAATGTGAGAAGTGTTGGGATCCGCAGTGAAGACGGGTCATGTAAAATATAAAAATAAAATTAGGTACTATACGTGATCTGTCATTTAGCAATATTTGTCACCTAGTACTCAATGGTTATTGTTTTCACCTATTTTCTCGTATCGTCAGTTTGCTTCTAACACCACTTTTAAAAACTGCAAACATTTTAATCCTTTCCTGATGGGTGGGAAGTGCAATCGTTAATGATGCCGCGCTATGCATGCCCGTTTCTCATAATAGTTTGAGCCGGGGCCAGGCCAACCCTTACCTCTTTCGACTGTTGACGAAATGGTAGTAATCTTGTCTTGAAGGTTAGAAAAACGCTGGGCTTGCATCAATAGACCATCGCAAGTAATTGTATAGGCCGAACTGCATTCAACTACCTCTACGGTGATACGAATTGATTTGAATGCACGACACATCTCTAAGCAGATCGATAAACACTAAATGCTTTCTCCTACAGTTCGAAACGGATTTTTAACAGTTTTTAACATTTTGACCGTGTTCCATTGTAAATACGGATGAAATCATTAAAATATCAGCTTGACATTTGCGTAAATTACACAGGTTATTCAAACCGATTATCCTCAATGAGATTACGGAGACAGAAGTAGAAAACCACCGATGTTCAATATTTTTTAGTTTCGGCCTTTTTAAGAGAATTTTAACTTCCATTTATTTCGCGATGAAATTTTTGCACAATAAATTTGTTTCTACACTAAAGTAGATGTGACATATACGATTCACACACGCTATATTGTAATAACGTATACCTGAAGGGTAAATGATAGGAATGAATGATGAGTGATTTGATATTGATGAACTCCCTAGGGATGTGCCATGCATCGGACTCCATTCGTAGCCTCGCAGACATGATTAAGTACATGTTTGTTTTTTATTGAGCCAGGGTTATCTACCGTTGTATCGACACCTGTGCTTTAATCACGGATTATCGTCTTCAAGCTGCTGGTCTTGAAAATACAGTATATGTGAAAATGCAATAGGATATAATCTTTATGAAAGGCGCGTACAGTGCAGTGGTTAGAGATTCCGCGCCATAAACGTAGTCGTTCGATCCATCTCGAATGCCGGCCTCATCAAGCTTTCGATCCTTTCGGGTTCGAGCAAATTTGACATCAGGCTTGTTTGAGAAGATGGCAGCACTAATTTGTTATATCGGTAGGCCAGCGGAGGTGATTGTATGGGCCAATTATGCATTCGATCATTTCCACGTTTCTACGAACTGGTTTGAGTACATGACGTATTCCCAAAGATATTGGTCAGAACTGAACTGTCTACCATTTTTAATGCTTATGAACTCTACGGGGAGATCTGCTTGAGATTTTTATGTGTATGTGCTTTTTTAGAAAGTAGTTCGTGTGTTTTCAGAATGAAATTTGTATGTTTTAGCGTACGGCGTAGTCCTGAGGTAATGGAAGTGCTGCAAGGACCGGGATTTCGGGTTGAACCAACGACCGATCCATTGTATGTTACAGGGCACCTCTAACAGCTCTGTTACATTCGCCGTACTATGTCCGATAAGGCGCGTATGAGTTACACATTGTTCAAGGAGTCATCATTGTGTTAAATATATTCGAAAACCCAATATTCAGCAAGGCTCAATTGTTCAATAGAATTTGAATTGATTAATTAACTAGTTAGGCAAATAACAAATATCTCTATATGGATTGTAAAGTGCAATTACTCTAAACTTAGAAACAAAAGTTTACAATATTCTTCTGCCGATGTCATGGCGACGGACGTACTGCATCATCGCAATAAAGGGCTTCTTAACGAATTGTATATTTATTGACTTTTTCATACTTTCTAATCCTAGGAAAAATAAGAAAGAAACTAACGTAAACAGATAAAAACACCAGTCGTTGTTCGTTTGTTGTTTTTTTTTTCTGGATTTACACGTTCCGTCACAGATGCGTATGTCGCAGTGGTCGGAGGCGCCCTGCAACACACACGTGGAATCGATCCCAGCGCCTATGGCCCACCAAACCTTCCATCCCTCCGGTTTCGGAAAGTTGGTACCAGACTTGTCTGGGAGGATAGCAGCACTGGCTCGATGCATCGGCAGGCCACCGCGAGCCATTGTAAAGGCCAGATATGCATTCAATCACTTCCAACGGTAATTAATGAAGATGAATGCATCGCACATCCCTCAGGGATTGATCAACGCCGAGAGCTTTATCCTTTAAACCTTTTACACGTTCCTTTGTTATTCTTCCCAATCTAAAAGATTTTTTCGGGTCCACCAGGAAGCGCTTTGTAGTTTTGTAGGATAATCAGAAGAAGAATGAACTAACTGCTCTGCTACAACGTTGCTGAGATATTTGCAAAACTGTGGGCCGCAGGTGTCTATGGTGGGGAACGAACGTGCTATTGTCCTTTCCGGGGAGTAACACGTTTACCACCATACCGATAGAACTAGCTGAGATATAGGCAAAACGAAGGATCCGCATGGTGTGATGGTGAACGCGTTACTCCCCGGAAAGGACAATAGCACGTTCGTTCCCCACCATAGACACCTGCGGTCCAGAGCTTTTCAAATATCTCACCAACCTTGTGGTTGTATTTCGCTTAGTAACCTGCCGTGAAAATTGTAGTAGGCAGAAAATAAAAAAGGTACAACTGCTCTACTATTTATTTTATAACGAACGCACATCACCATGCTTGTAGTGTCGGTAATACACTTTTTCTTGTCTTCAATGGCGTTTATGTGACGGAAACTAATGCAGTACATTGTTTTGCTTTTGTTTCGTATTGAGTATGCTATTCATTAAGGTTTCATACAATCTAGGCAAAAGCAATTGCATATTAGCCATCCGTGGCAGAGTAGACCTAGCCTGATTTTACCGGAAAGATTATGCGTTGAAATCAATGCATAGCCCTGCTTAAGTTTTAGCATAAAGGATGGGATTCATGATAGAAATCCCGTGAATAACAATGGTATTAAAAATTGTTAAGTGAAATGAAAATATCTGGTCGAATTTTTAAGAAGATTATTCAAGGAAATATCTAGAAGTCAAATATACGGGAACGCAAGAACTAATGAATTGAACCGAATTTTCGAAGATTTTTCCACTTGGCATGTAATTATTGTAAAGGAGATAAAAAAATGTATTATGAGTTGTCTTTCTCCTAGAGTCTGATATTTATCGTTCTAGAAAGTTTGGACGGAGCACAGAATTCGAAGGTAGGTATGAAATGGAAATGAGGGAGCTGAGAACGAGATGCGGAGGGAAAAGTTGGAAAGGATGAAGCAAACTAAAGAGAATTATAGGGAGAGAAAGTGGAAGATATGCAGACTATTGGAGAAGAACATAGACACAGATATGAGCACAACTCCAATCTTTAGATGAGTTTCGAAGCTGCGACTACATTTTCCGGAAGGTCATGTACTACTTACTACACCACCTAGACATTTGATTTATCTTCCTCTCTCTCATCCTGGTAACACTGTTAGAATAAAGACCGGCTGAGACAGAACTAAAGCGAAGGCCTTGGTGGAGCAGTGGGTAAAACGTGAAAGCGCGGAAAGAATAAGCCCCGGGTCGACCTGGGGTGGGGTCCAAATCTCGCAAATATCTCAGCATTTCCCAGGTTCGACTTTCTATTAACCTCGGCATTGGAATATGAATGCGTAGTTTTCTTGTTCAGCAATTGCGCGGTTGTTATACAGCATACATTTACTTCCATAGAAAAACACAATACAATACCACACAACAGTAACTTTTCGGCAGTATTGCCTTCTTCAGAGCCGCTTTTTTTTTCATGATTTCCAATGAGGAAGGTTAGAACAGCTATAGAAGTAAATGTATGCTGTATAGCAACCTCGCGATTGTTGAACAAGAAAACTACGCATTCACATCTCAGCATTATTGTGGTTGTATTTCACGTATTTCCTTGTAGTAAAAAAGATTAACAGGCAGTAAATAAAATGTCAAACGGTGACGGAGGCAAGGAAGAAGAGAGTGAGGGTGAAGGAGAGGAAAAAGGAATAAGAAGGACAAGTACTAGAGAAGCTTTCAAAAGAGGAAAAATTAATTGTGATAAGTTCGAATAACTTAAGATATTCGATAAACATCACCTATGTAAGAAAAGTGATGGTCATAGAATTTGTGTAGCTGTTTGGCACGCTTAGACGAATGACTAACGGTTGCTATGTCACACAGTATGTTGCTGCGAAGAAGGCAGAAGGAATAAAAAATCGAATAATTTCGACGATTTTTATTAAATGACGTCACCTCGTAATTGTCGATAACATTGTAACGCCAGCAAGAATGCAACCAAAATATCGAACACGCTATTACCCTTTCCGGGGCTAACTCGTTCACCACCACACCATGTGCATCTTCCGTTTCGCCTTTCTGTCAGTTAGTTTTCTATCTACCAGTGCTATCAGCAATGGATCGTTAAAGGGATTAATCTAGAAAGCACAAATCGACATTGAACCCAGTTAAATCGACGCTGTAGTTGAAATCATAATGTTAGCTTCTTACTTACTGCCTAGCACAATTTTCCACGGCAGGGTATTATGTGAAATACAACCACAACGAAACAGATATTTGCAAAACTTTCGAAGGTGGTTGTTGGTGGTGGGCATCGAGAGCGACATTACACTTTTTAGAGGCTAACGCGTTCACCACCTCACCACCAAGAGTGTCAAATCGTCTACCACTGGACAGGAGAACGAAAAAAGCTTATAAACAACTTCAAAATCGGTTAAAATCCCTTAAGGACCATAAAAAACTATCTAGATACGGCACTCTGCTATAAAAGCCGGATATATACATAGATGGCTTGTGGGGTTCTCTTCAGGTGGGTGTGCAGCTTCTTCGTTAGGAACTACATCGAACTGTGGTCTCCTGTTTGTCATCCACTAATTAACTGCAGCGTTTTCGTCAAATCGACATCCAAAGTACAGTCCGATTTCGTAAAAGTATGCATTTAAATACGTGTATACGTAAATATTATTGATTTTATTTTAGGTAAGGTATTATCGTAACAGAGATGTTCAGTACGAGCGAGGCCTAGGTTCAATCCGTTGCCGAGCCAACCAACACTTCCATCACTATGAAAGGGAGTTGCGAAATTGGTACTGCACTTCAGTTAGAATAGCTCCATCCGGTTCACTAAATGGTGGTAGCTGTTTGTGGTGAAGATGGAGAAGCATCATAGCACAGCCATCCCAGGATTTCAGCTGGAATTCACGCAACTAGCATTTAATGATATTCGTATAGAGAATAAAGACCAAAATTCCTTTAGCACAAATGAACTCCATCACCCACGAAGATTTCCGTATTTTCGTGCGAATTCGGCTATCATTCGAATACTTCTTTTTCGTTATGGATGTGAGTGATACTGGTCGAGTTAGTTCTTCCTAGAGCTTCGGGATGTTACTGCCTGTGATTGCTCCACAGGTGATTTCTCAGTTCTTGGTCAGCAGTCACCGGCTTTCGTGGATCTGAGGGCTTCATCCCAGGGAATTATGGCTAACTAACCTAGTAAAATGTCTGCCGCAAGGGTATGGGAGGCTTGGTTATCGCGGAGAGAGGTCAGACCAAAGGTTTTTTTGTGTTTCCCAGGCAGTATTAAACCACTACGGTTGTCTTACTTTATAATTCTTGTGCACTTTGCGGAAGCTCCATCTAAGCTCTACCTGATCCCAGTGGTTGTGCAGTATAATTCGACTATTGCGAGTATGTTGGAATAGATGTTGATTGAACGCGGTACAAACAAGGAGCTAATCTCCTGAGTTCAGCTCAATGTGAAGACGAGTACTCGACCATTTTTGGTGGACACTTAACGCCACCATGTCTACAACATAGGGAGGGGCGCGTTAGCTTGCCACTGGAGTGCACGCGGTCCGGTACCATAGTAAGGGTATATTGCCTGGAAGGGTATATTAATATGCAATTTACTTCTCTAAACACTTCAATAACACGTACACAGAAATGAAATCTATATGGCAATCACATGATCAACGGCTTCTTGAAAAACTCACCATTTACTATGTGCATTCCACTGAAGAAGAACCGCTGATTAGTGTCGCATATGGCTGATGACTAGACCTCCCTATATCAAAAGTCGATGTGAAGAAACGGGACGAGATCACTTGCGATCTCTGGGCATAGCTAGCTAGCTAGCTAATTTCATGTAATACTTGCGGAGGCGAATATTCTGGCGAAAAGGGCAGACTTTTATTCATCCACGTAAATGAACACCTAGATGGCAAGCAAAAACATATCGGAGACGATCTTGGTATAAAAGTCACAATCCTCACACAGCAAGCCCAAAAACCAGCGCGCATTCCTCACGAGGGTTTTGGATAAATATCAGGAATCCTAGAATGAGCAGAATGCCCAGAGAACACATGTGGTCTCGTCTCGTCCCTTCGTATCGATTATTGGTGTAGAGTAATGCACTCATCAATAATATCCGATCCTAATCAGCTGTTCTTCCTCAGTGGAAGGCACCTAAAAACTGTTGGTTTTTCGAGAAGCTATTCGCCGTGTGATTGCTATTAGATTTTATCTCTCTATATGTTATTGAATCGTTTGGAGAGTAGTAGATTGAGTATCAGTGTACCACGACTCTTCTAGGCTCTGAAGAAGGCAATACTGCCGAAACGGCAGCTACTGTTGTATTATATGTGTTTTTTAACAGAAGCCAATGTATGCTATATAACAATCCCTCTATTGTTGAAAAATCTTGTAAGTTCTTCACAAAGTTGCAAACACTGCATGGAAGCTCTCACAAGGTACACAGTGGAAAAGAAAACAGGAAGATTGGGATACGATCTGGAAAAAGCCACTGAAAAGCAGAGCTAGAATTTATCACGTGTTTACTAAAGCGAGTACGATTCCCATCTCAAGTGAAATCTATTATCGTATTATTCGTTAGAGCCCACTCAGTAATCTCTATTGCTTAGCAAAAGAAAGCAGAGTATTCTGCTACCCTGACTTTTCTGTGTATAACTCGGTTTGTTACAGACTGAAACGATAAAGCATAAAGCATTCATCGTCGTTTAATCCATGAGGGAAGCGCCATTCATTCGACTTTATCAAGTACTATTAAAGGTGAATGAATGTCAGGCCTCTACAATGACTTGCGGTGGCTCACCGGCACACCAAGTCCGTACTTTTATCCACCCAGACAAGTCAAGTACCAATTTGCTGACACTATAGGGATAGAAGGCTTGTTGAGTCTAGAGTGTAGAATCCAACAAGGGAATAATCCAATAGGAATTGAAGCTCACCGCTGACCACTGTGCAATATTCATCAGGTTAGCCTCACTTTTGAGATAATTTCGTGCATCACCAGTAGTCTCGGACCAGTTAGGAAAGGGTTGCTCCTGCTCACCTTACAGAACATAACCTTTAAGTTGTCACAAGGGCTGACGACTACTTATGGTAGCTCGACCTGAATATGCCCAACATGTCTGTGCTGGTACCCCTGGGGAGAATTTTAACATGACCGGCCTTCACAAAACTGATGGACAGAGGTCGAGCAAATATGGAAGCGAGAAAATGAGTGGAGAGAAAGAAGATAATTAGTAGTGTAAAACCGATGGATTGCAGTATGTGAAAAAGTTCTAATGGTAGTTAATTAAAGGATAGAAGGATAAAGCTCCCGGTGTTGATTCAATCCCTGAGGGATGTGCCATGGATCCGACTTCATTTCGCATCCTTAGAGGTGATTGAATGCATATCTGTAACTAACGGTGTCCTGCGGATGTATCCAATCAGTGTTGCTGTTCTGCCTAGACAGGTCTGGCACCAATTTACAGACCCCCGAATAATGGAAGGCTTGGTAATTTTGTGGCGCGAGATCCAACCCATGTATATTCTAGGGCGCCTCTAACTACTGCGCGACACGCGTCCCTACTATCTTAACTGTCTATCCTTTTTTGCTCAGATAATTTTTGTATGCGTTCATTTCTCCATAATATTGAAAGAGTTCCTTGCCGGATGAGCGCCTACGACATTACCACAAATAAGCAGAACATACGGAATGGAAGCTTCTCACCTTGGGATTGGTTTACTATCAGTCGATGATGATTTCTGGCACCGCTATAGTCGCAACTGGATTCCTGGATGGAGTTCTTCGTTCTAGTGAAGGCTGAGCGTTGGAAATCGAACTAGTTGAAGCTGTTAAACAATTAATAAATGGAATAAATTTGGTAATAACGGACACACCTGTGTGTGCGTGTTGAACGTAATGAATTGACTTAAAAATAATGAAGTCATCGGACAAAATATCAGCACTGCATAATTAAAAACTTTTTGTATGTGTAAGGGAAATGGTACAAAGCTCAATTTCGTAGCTCTTAGAGGAAGGAGTGAGTGGAAAATTGGATTTCTGCTATTAGATGTGTTGTTTCGGTTTTACTTCTGTTCTCTTCAATGAATTGTGACAATTTTCATGAATTTTTGATACTTGTTCAGTAGGTTGGATTAGCTTTTATATTTTGATTATCAAGGGCAGATGTGGCGTAGTGGTCTGAGGCACCCTACAACGCACACATGCGATCGATCCTCGCGCCCGTGGCCCACCAAGCCTTCCATACCTTTGGGACTGGCAAATTGGTACTAGACCTGTCTGGGAGGATACCAGCACTGGCTCCAGACATCGGTAGGCCACCGCGAGTCAAGCCTCATATGAGTTGTAAAAGCCATATATGCATTCATTCACTTCTAAACGATGCTTAACAAGGTCGAATGCACGGCGCATCCCTCAAGGATTGATCAACGTCGAAAGTTTTATTTATCCTTTGTTTTGATTGGCACCTCGTTTCTTTCCAATTCTGTTCTCATTTTCATTAAGAACTAGGATATAGAAGAGTTTAAACTGAATCGTTAGGGGATAAGTAAATAGATGCTCAAATGAGAAACCTCATTACCTTTTACACGTTTTAGTATTAACTTAATCAGTTGTTTACTCAACTTTAAGACTCTCGTTTTAAAACGCATCAGGGAAGCGTGTGGCGCAATGGCTAGAGAAGCTACATAATACAAAACGCGGTCCTTGTTTCGATCTAGCGCCCTGGCTTCACCATGCACTCGCCGAGATGGGTAGGTTGATACCAGACTTGACTGGGGGATAGCAGCACTGATTTGATACGTTGGTACAGCTCTGCAAGTCCTTATATAGGCCAACCACTCAGCTCCAGGATGACAACAATGTAGTCGGATGCTCGGCATTCCTCAAGGTTTGATCGATGCAAATGGCTTTATCCTTATTTAAAATGCGCCAGGAAAAAAAAACGCTGTTTTAACATCCGCTTATAAGTCAGCGAGGTGTCGTAGCTGCCGTAGATATAGAGGTCATGGCCGAATATAATACTTTATGCAAGGACATTGAAAGGATACCCTGACGATTTGTCAGTCAACATCTGATTTAATATGAAACAAATCCGTTTCCTTGTCTCGAATAATGGCAAACAAACTCTCGAGTGAATCTAAATGGTTAAACTCTTGGCTCAGTTCAATGCGTCATGGTAATCGAGCCATCCCTTTGAGGTTGGCATATTGGAACAAAATTTGTTTGGGAGCATAGGAAGCCTTGACACATCGCTAAGCCTAGACAAACCATTGTGTGTGGAAACATTATAATATTAGCACGTATGAATCACTGTAAATGCATGCAACCATCTTTGTAATACGACGAATGAATGGTGCATCCCTTAGAAATTGATCAATTCGAATGTTTGAGTTAGTCTCAAGTGGATGCACTGTGACTAGCGATGTCATGAGATGTGTGCATGGCTACTGGTTCGGCCCTACACCACGGCAGAGTGGCCCACCTCCTCTCCTCATTCCTCCGGGGTCAGATAACTATTATTTACCTCTTCTTGAAAAGTCCCTACGACCTAGAGATGCCAACAACTATTGTGACGAAGGCCTGGGTATGCTCTAAGAGTGTCGCCATGATTCTACACAGTGAGTGCACAACCACCATTTAACGACAATGGCGAAGAAAAGAACCTCATACATCGATCGAACCTGCCCTCAAATCAAAAGGCTTTCATGAATGATTAATGCGAGACAGCGAACAGAATGAAAGAAATGCTAGAAACCTCACAGAATTTGAATTTAGATTGCATATATATACAAAGATAAGATGAAATGAAGCCATTAACTTAGCAAATGGTCAAAATCCTGGCGATTAATGTGGATGACGGAAATCCAAGCGAACGAGCCGGTCGTGTGTTATCTCAGGAATGCATAGAATTAAACGCATTCACTGGTCTACGACGGACAACACTAAAGGAGAAATTTTTTCACGTACCGTAGTAAATCCAACAGTTTTTCTAGAATCAGGTCGTCTAGTTGACATAAAGCAAATTATTTCAAGACAATGGAAAATATTATGAATTCACCTAGTGGGATAATTTTTGTGATAAAAGTTGACAGGAATACGAAATATACACCACGAGTGCTAAATTACTCTTATTGAAAAATCTGTTATTGACCGTTGATCATCTATATCACCTGTAACCTCGTTGATCGTCAACCAGCGCAAGTAAATCTTTCATTTTTGCCTATTGCGAACAGCAGTAGCCCAGTGAGTGTTGGTCATTCTAGGGACTCGTCAAACATCATAACTTTCTTTTAGGCTTTTCGTGAGGAGCTTTGACCACCAGGTCGGTGGTCTTACTGACTGCAGTGCGTTTGACATCCCGAGGAGGCCAGTCACTAACGGCTCTTGTCCATCGGTTGTCAGTCATAAGCATTACGTATTCGGTCCACTTTATCTTCGACAGTTTGGCGCGTAGAACGACAAATCCGATTTTTTATCGCTCACGCATGTCGGAATCTCGGATCCCTTCTCTTGTTTGTGTGACACGAGATACTCCTAGAATCGTCCTTTCGAGTGCGCCTCCAATAACACTGAATGATCTTTCATCCTACTTACGCAGCGACTATGTTCTTGACGCATACGTTAAGGCAGGAAGTATGACACAATCGAAAAGTTTGGCACTGAGTCGGGTGTGCTTTGTGATCTTAACTAGATCCCTGATGCTCTTGAATACTCCCCAAACCGCTCATTTGCTTTTGCTCAACTCTGGAGCTAAGTCGCTCATCTCGTTGATTTCCCGACATAGATTTTCTCAGTCTCCAATGCTCACATGGCTGTCCTTCATCCAGTGTTTTGTCAATCCTATTTAGGATGACTCGATTGAAAAGTTTGTAGACGACATACAGCAAGCCGTCCGGTTCTGGTGCTGATCGATTTTCTCTGATGAAATGACATGTCGGATTTCGGAAGGGAGAATCGCTAGTACAACATATCCATCCTTCTTTATTTCATATGGAGGAAGGAGGACTTGCATACTGAAGAGATATGAGTAGTCTTAAATGATTTTCTCCATTCCCTTTCTGGACGCTGTAACTGTTCAGTCTGGATGTCGGAATGCAACTGTCTTGGTTTGTAATTGGCGAAGGTTCGGTGGGCTTTGCGAATGCTTTTCCCAGGGTCTGCATCTTCGACCATTACTGCTGCTCTTCTCTCTTCAAGATCCTTTTTTGTCGTCTGTTTGAACTGTTTTGCAAGATCGGACGTGAGTTAGTGGTTGCCGTCAGCTCGCTGGATTCCACACTGGCGTATCACCTCGATAGTTTCTGGAGAAAGACGTCTCTTGGTGACTTTCGAACTCTCAAGTTCCACAACGCTAGCGTGAAAATGTTGAATGAGCCGATCGTGTTCATCGTCGATGTTATCGAGAACGGCATCTTTCCTACAGATGACTAATAAATTGAATAAGTCCAAGTTTGTGGTGGTTCTGGGACTTGGTTTTGAATTTAGCGGCTTTTTCTCCTTTCCGCGAGAAATAGAATCTTGCACAAAGGAGACGGTGGTCTGATCTCGTGTAGATTTTTAGGACAACAGCGACATCGGTTAGGCAAAACCCTCTATTTAATATGATGTGATCTATATCGTAATAGTACTCTCCATCCATTGGAGATTCCCACGTCCTGCATTGGGGGGTAGGACTTATGGAATTACGAGTTATCATAAATGGTCTTGGTCGTCATGATAAATTCAGAGAGCAGCTCACCCTACTCGTCTCATTTACCAATGTGTCATTCTGCAGACGTTTTTCTGGGTCCAGTTTTAGCGTAAAAATCTCAAATGTTGGCCTTGAAGAATATACGGTCTTTTATCTAGAACCTCTCTAAGTCCATATAGAACGCTTCGACTTCCTGTTCGTCATAGTTTGCTGTCGGCGCGTGAAGGACGGAAACTGTGAGAGCCCATATTGAATTACATTCCTTGTATCGTAAACCTCTACTTCGAGTTTTTAGTTGTTCGAACAAATAAATCATCATCGAAAAACTCGTGTTGACGAAAATGTCGACACCGCCGACTCCTCTACTGTCGCATATTCTGAGGAACAGTCCTAGTTCAGTGTCATAGACGGAGTTGAATGGGTGGCGTTGTCTCGTCTCAGCCACGCCGATGACGTCGTACTTTTTCCTTCTTGCTTGCATGAGCAACTCTTCTATCGAGTACTCAGATGCAAGTGCACGTGCATTGCAGGTAGTGGTCGTCATCTTAGTTCATTGACACGTAGGCAGCTTAGAATAGCCATGAGATTTTAGCGGCCTTGCTCTACTCGTCCTACCGAACGCTGGAAAGTCTGGGCTCCCTTCAAGGTCAGGGGAATAAGGCCTGTTTATTTCAGTGTTTAGTTTTTCGATACCCACGTAGAACTTGCTGAGCTGTGCACGTGGGGATTGGGTATATTCACAAATAGCTTGCCAATCTTTCCTAGAGTGGACATTGAGGTAATTTGTTGGAGGCGACTCCTAACTGCCTTCCACATACTTCCCCGTCACTTGTTTGCAGGATTTTGCTCGAGCTGACTTTTAGAATGAAATGCGCATAAACGAGACCACACTCACATGCACTAATACGCTATCGTAAATACAGAAAGTTTGAGCTATATTGGACCAGCAGAAACAGGGAGTCAATCCCTTGGATCCACCGCTTCTCAGGGAATGAAAATCGCTTTCGGTCCGTGATTAACGCCTATCTGTCACCTGAAGAGGCGCCACGTTAGCGGATAGCAGAGTGATGGTGATACAAATCCTCCCGAGCGTGGTGCCGGTTCGGTTCCGTATCGTGCTCAACAATTCTCTCATCCCTTCAGGGTCGGGAGATTAGTACCGAACTTGCTCGAGATAAACTCACTCTCTGCAATCCAAATCGGATTACTTCAGCTCGGCTATCTTAGGATTCTAGTGAGAATAGACTCGACGAGCATTCAACAACATTCATGATGAAGGGAAAATCATCAAACAGCAGCCGAAGCCAAACATAAAGAGTTGGAAGACTTTGTGGATGATAGATTCAAAGAAACGAATTGAATGTGTGTAGTGCAGAAATCCGCATAGTAGATGTGAAGGACAAGTCGCATAAAAGAAAGATAAAAATACCACAGTGGTTAGTGATGTCGTCGATCAGGAAGCAAAGGTTCTAGTTCGACCCTCTCCCCAACGCTCTCCTTCTATTCACGTGGAAATGCCTTAGCCAGGTTGTTTTCAAAATTACAAGAAGAATGTACTCGACCAGCGTCCTGCGACATTTACAAAAAAGACGAAGTCCTTAAGCGGCAGCTGAAGAGGCAAACGAAATGTTCGAAGACCACTGAGGACGATGAATAAAAAAGAAAATGATTTGCATCCGAGAATGAAAAATTATAATAGAACCACATTTTAAAGGCTTACTTTGGAAAGGTGGTAGATTTAGGCACAAAATGATACGGTTTAGCACATAGGTACCTATGAATTGATTGATACCACTGCATATGCATACGGTGGGGCTACGAGGGCTGAGTGCGTTCTGCGCCATTGCTACCAATAATGGGATTCATCTTCGTTCTTATTTTTGAGTTTGGTGTCTTGATCCTGTATCATGTATACGAATTGTTTTGTTAGTTCTTCCATACTGATGTATTTAAACTTTTTTTTGATCACAATAGTTTTATATAATTGGATACTTGGATGCCCCGTCTTCACTAGTTGTGCGGACCCCAGCGTAATTCCCGTTTCTTCGGAGTTTTACTGGTTTAGCGCTTGTGGTTTCTTGGAGTCTCTAGGTTAGACTGGCCAAGGTCTGCCCCAAGTTATCACCTCCACAGGCAGTCGCCGCCCTTGTAGGTGATTTGCCCCCAAGTCACTAGTTTGATACCAGGACGGTGGTGGATCCAGGTATTAGTTTACTCTTAGCTTGGTTCCCGATTTAAACTCCGGACAACTTCACAGCTTAAGAGATTCTGCCGAATTCTACAGAGGTCAGAGTTGATCAAGATTTGTTAAGTTTAGGATTTATTTTTGAGTTTTGCATAAAGGATAAAGCTCTCGGTGTTGATCTGAGGGATACGCCATGCATTCGACTTCATTAAGTATCTTTAGAGGTGATTGAATGCATATCTGGCTTTTACAATGACTCGCGGTGGCCTGCCGACGTATCGAGCCAATGTTGTTATCTTCCCAGACAAGTCTGGTACCAAGTTGCCGACCCGGAGGGATGGAAGGCTTGGTAGGTCATGGGTGCGAGGATCGAATCCACGTGTGTGTCGCAGTGGCACCTCCAACCACATGCGCCCTGTAGTTTTGTATAACTTCCTTAAAATATTAACTACAGCCAACAGCACCTTTACAAAATTGCTAGGTTTTGTAAAGAATTCCGCAAGACTATGTTTAAATTCTTAATCGATAGTCGCCTTGAGGTAGTCAAAAATGTTTTGCGTGATGAAAAAATCTGCTCGTTTTAGATGTTCCGCCCATTGAATTCACGCAGAGTAGGAATGACTGAATCTTTACAGAAAAACTGATTAGAAGCGACCAGTATAATTTCTACTCATACTGCATCTTATCCCCATTCAGATAATTTTGGCATCAATTTGTGTAGTCAGAAGGAATGGAGAGTTCGGTGAGTCCACTGTGCGGGATCGAGCCAACGAATATGTGTACACTGTAGACCACTGCGATGGAAAAGTACGATCATGTTAATATGACTCAAAAGACTGACTTTCTATAAACCTCGGCATAGATAGTTGATACATTTATTTATATGATCTTGTGATCTCACTTTCATCGATTTACAGAAGGCCTTTGATTCAATTGACATAGAAGCAGTCATGGAAGCCCTTGGTGGTCAAGGAGTTCCTGCTCAGTACGTAAAGATTCTTCGTGAACTGTACAAAAATTTCACAACCAAAATTTCACCATTCTAAAACGATATTAACGTTGATGTCAAAAGAGGAGTTAGGCAAGGCGATACAATCTCGTCAAAATTATTTACCGCCACTCTCGAGAACGTTAAGCGAACATTGGAATGGGATAATATGGGAGTGAAAGTCGACGGTCGGCAGATACACCACCTTCGCTTTGATGATGATATCGTTCTTATAACACCAGACATTAACCAAGCGGAACCTATACTTGCGGACTTTGATAAAGTGTGTGGAAAGATTGGTCTTCGACTAAATCTCACGAAAGCGATGTCCATAAGAAACAGATTGGTTTCGTTTGCCCCATTCACGCCCAACGGAACGAATGTCTCCGAATGCTCCAGTTATGTCTATCTAGGTCAGGAACTCAATATGATGACCTAGCTCCAGAGCTGAGCAGAAGAAAACGAGCGGCTTGGACAGCTTTCAAGAGTATCGAGGTTGTTGTGAAGGGAACAAAGAACACCTGAGTCCGTGCCCATCTTTTCGACTCAACGGTTCTTCCTGCTCTAACGTAAGCGTCAGAAACTTAGTCGCTGCGTAAGCAGGATGAAAGATCACTCAGCGTTATCGAACGCGCGCTCGAAAGGACGATGCTAGGAGTATCCCATTTAACACAAGTAAGAGATGGGATCCCAAGCTCCGACCTTCGTCAACGATCAAAAATCAATGATACCGTTCTGTACGACAAACAGTTGAAGATAAGGTTTAAGGTGGGCCGCACACGTTATGCGTATGAATGACAACCGATGGAAAAGAGCCGTTAGTGACTGGATTCCTCTGGGTGTCCAACGTACTGCAGGAAGACCATCGACCCGATGGTCAGAGTTCTTTGCGAAGGGCCTAGGAGAAAAATATGATGCTCGACGAGGTCGAAACATTACAAATTTGAGAGACATTGCTCTGCCGTAGTTATGGCATAGATAATTTTCATACGGTGTCACTTTAAAGTTAGTTATGCTTGCAAACACAACCTCGATTCAGTAGTGCACTTACGTCATAACTCGAAAAACTACCTATGTTTTCAAGACATCCTCAAACTCCGTGGAGCCAACCGGGATGTCATCTCTTCGACTCAAAAATCCACTTTGGCTAACCAAACAGTAAAAAATCGTGGTAACAATGTCTAGCGCTTTATTCGCTATCTATAATTAGTAACGGTAGGAAGTAAATGAAAAGTTGAACATTTAGACCTCGACACCAGCAGCAGCTTAAATGGAATCCATGTAATTTGTGCTTCCTAGAACATTCTCGCTGACGGTTATTGCTGTTAACATGTTAGGGTAAAAAATGGCTGGGTGAAAGACAAAGCTAGGGCCTCGGTTGGTGCAGAGGATAACATGTGTGTGTGCTCGTAAAGGATTATCATGGGCTCAACGCTTATCTAAAAATCCGAGTTTTCCAAATATCTCAGCACCATTTTCGTTAAATCGAGATCATTTTGCTACATCCAACGTTTCCCGAGCATACGCTCTGACAGGAGTGGACCAAATAAATACTTTTGTCAGGCAGTGGGAGTGCTTGCGGTTTTCTTCTAGGAATAAATAGTTCTACAACTCTATATGGAGGAAATTGCTGGAACAGAATAGTGTGTGTAAAGGTGAGAACTCAAATAAAGTCTAAAATGCACGAAGAACACGTTGTTTTCTTGTTGAGAGAGAAGAGAAAAAAGCGGCTCTGAAGAAGGCGATACTGTCGAAACGTCAGCTACTGTTGTATTGTATATTGTGTGTTTTTCTATGGAAGTAAATGTATGCTGTATAACAACCTTGTTATTGCTGAACAAGAAAACAACGTATTCATACTCCAATGCCGAGGTTAATAGAAAGCCGATCCTGGGAACTGCACGAAGAACTCATAAAATCAAAGCTTGCAGAATATTGAGAAATTCCGGGAAAATGACGGCTTTCAGCAGAAACTTTGACAGTTCTATAGAAACTAGCAGTTTTCAAAATTGGCAAGACGGCGAACCTGGCAATTATGGAATAGCAAAGTAAAGTCGGTAGCCTATGTGTGCAAGAAACAAAGGTAAGGTGGGGAACACGTTGAGACTAGTGGATATGGAAAAAGAGTGAGGTTCGCAGCAAAAAAAAAGTGCAGTGCTTAAGAGAAGAGTATGCAGTGAAGAAGTTCTTTAGGACTGGTGGAGATGAGAGTTGATCATGAACAGTGAAGACGATCATAGAAGGATAGACTGTTGACTCTGATATGCGGATTCCCAAAAAATAATTGAAGTTTTATCTGTGTGACCGAGCTCTCCAACATACAGAATACATCTTTCTTCTTCCGTATCTTCTGAAAAGGAGCTTTAAGCTTAAAATCATCGGTTATCTCGTTCCTTAAAATCAACAGACCGATATGTCCTGGCTTATATTTATTAAAACACACAAGTTGATATTACCTGGTGATCTTGAGCCAACCAATCCATCATCACTCAAGGTAAGACCCATCATTAGCTGTGTAGACGGACCAACGGGTAGAACAACCTGGTGTTTAAATTTAATACCTACCCAGTTGCTTAAACATATTCAAGCTCACCTCATGAACACCCAAGTGTTCCTAGAACGTCTCCATAACGCGTCCCTTAATAGTGTGTAGTGATAGAGTCTTTCGACGTTTCCGCGCTTTACACCAACATATTGAATGACTCCGCAATGCAAGCCGTTTTCGAATCTCTTATTGAACATGAAGGAGACGTAAACATGCATGGTCTGTCTATTTAGCAGCTTATGGTTTTTCAAAAGAGTGCCTGAACTGCTCGATTTTCGAATGCTCTGGGAAATACTATGCGCAAATGAGAGGGCTGGCAGTGGGACAGCTAATGAGATCAAGTCTCGGTATTGTGTTTGTGCCTAAAATAGAAGCCCCCGTTATTGATCTTTGGATGGTACTCTGCTGTAGATATACAGATGACTGTTTTGTAATCTTTTCCCAAAAAAGAAGGACAAATGCTTCAATTGTTGAATGAGCGTTCTGAGTGAATCATGTTCACCCGGAGGAAAGTAAAGGAATGCTGGCTTCCATATCTTAACGTTCAAATCAACTTATCGGATAACGGTTACATGAGAAAATGGTACCGAAAACCAAATAACAAGAACATCCTTCCTACTCTTCACACTCATAAGAAACATGCTTCGAGCAGCCACCTCAGTGTTCACAAAGAGATAAGTAAAAGGGGAAATGCGCAACTTTGCTCGGCAAAAAACCATCTCCAATGGCTACGAAGTAGTAACCCCACGAGATAAGTTAAGAAGGATAGCGACGTCCCAAAATGAAAAACGTGATCAAGACAAAACCCATTTATGCTGCTTTTCATTAGCGACGAAGTAAGTGTAGCTACAAAACGATGCTTAAGTAGGGCCCTTCTAGAGAAATCGGTAGTGATTTTTGAAATACCACCCTATACTCTTCGTCGTCGGTTAGTTCGTAACCGCGTTTATGACCGTCTATACGAAACAGAAAATTGCTCAACTTACCCTTATGCAGGGATAGGTGACTGTGTGAGTTCAGGTAGGACACGCCTGATCTCCTGTAATACTTGCGTAGACGAGTACATTGGCGAAACGGGAAGACCTTTATGTCTTCGCATAGAAAGACATCTAGATGGCAAACGAAAAGCAAGACAAAGTGTCCAACTAGGCACGCATAGGATATAAAAGCATAGAGGAGACGATCTTGAAGTTAAAGTCAATGTCCTCACACAGGAGACTAAGACATCAGCGCGAAAACATCTTGATGTTTTTTGGATAAATGCCAGGAACGCTGGAATGAACAGCAGGGAAGGTGGAATGCCCGTAGATTCCATGTAATTTGGCCCCGTACCTTAGCATTAGGGCGTGTGTGGCGCAGTGGTTGGAGGCGCCACTGCGACACGCACGTGGAATCGATTCCTGCGCCCATGGCCCACCAAGCCTTCCATCCCTCCAGGGTCGGCAAATTGGTACCAGTCTTGTCTGGGAGGATAGCAGCAGTGGCTCGATACATCGGCAGGCCACAGCGAGTTATTGTGAAGGCCAGATATGCATTCAATCACCTCCAACGATACTTAATGAAGTCGAATGCATGGCGCATCCTTCAGAGATTGATCAACGCCGATAGCTTTATCCTTTATCCTTACCTTAGCATCGAGATTTCATGTGGGGTGGTGCATTCACCGACCTTATACACTCTGATCAGCGGCTCTTCCTCACTGGAAGGCACATAGTAAATGATGGGTTTTTCGAGAAGCATGATTGCGATTTAGATTTTCATCGTTCTGTATGCGTTATTCGAGAGTTTAATGTAGTAAGTTGCCTGTCAATATATCCTTTCAGGCTCTGAAGATGGCGAAATCCGCCGAAACGTCAGCTTTAACGGCATAAAAAGCAAAGTAACCCCTCGCGTTTGCTCAACTAGAATATCGAGAACTAACTAGATTAATAGAAAGTCGATCCTCCAAGTGTTTTACCGCTTCGTCGTGGCTGGGAGGTGTTCCTGCGTGTCGGGCTGCGGTGTTCAGCGGGAAATTCATCCCCCTGGCAGCGTCTCCCAAGCTGAGATGGAGCCTGACGTTTCCATTAGAAAGCCTAGCTAAGAGTACACCAATACCAGGATCCACCACCGTCCTAGTATCAAAGTTACATGGTGGCAAATCTCTCTCTGATCAACAAGGGCTGCGACTACTTATGATGGTGAAGACCTGGGTCAAACTTTGGCCAGGATGACTTCGGGGTTCCAGAGAACCACAACAGCTCAACAACAAATCTCCGAAAAATGGAGGTTATGCTGGGGCCCGCACAACCAGTGAGCGCGGATCATTCAAGCATGAAGTATCAAGTAAAAGCACTGAGCAGTAAAAATAAAGGAACAATTGGATAGGATAATCCGGTAAGATATATTCCGATATGTCCTGGCTTATATTTATTAAAACACACAAGTTGATATTACCTGGTGATCTTGAGCCAACCAATCCATCATCACTCAAGGTAAGACCCATCATTAGCTGTGTAGACGGACCAACGGGTAGAACAACCTGGTGTTTAAATTTAATACCTACCCAGTTGCTTAAACATATTCAAGCTCACCTCATGAACACCCAAGTGTTCCTAGAACGTCTCCATAACGCGTCCCTTAATAGTGTGTAGTGATAGAGTCTTTCGACGTTTCCGCGCTTTACACCAACATATTGAATGACTCCGCAATGCAAGCCGTTTTCGAATCTCTTATTGAACATGAAGGAGACGTAAACATGCATGGTCTGTCTATTTAGCAGCTTATGGTTTTTCAAAAGAGTGCCTGAACTGCTCGATTTTCGAATGCTCTGGGAAATACTATGCGCAAATGAGAGGGCTGGCAGTGGGACAGCTAATGAGATCAAGTCTCGGTATTGTGTTTGTGCCTAAAATAGAAGCCCCCGTTATTGATCTTTGGATGGTACTCTGCTGTAGATATACAGATGACTGTTTTGTAATCTTTTCCCAAAAAAGAAGGACAAATGCTTCAATTGTTGAATGAGCGTTCTGAGTGAATCATGTTCACCCGGAGGAAAGTAAAGGAATGCTGGCTTCCATATCTTAACGTTCAAATCAACTTATCGGATAACGGTTACATGAGAAAATGGTACCGAAAACCAAATAACAAGAACATCCTTCCTACTCTTCACACTCATAAGAAACATGCTTCGAGCAGCCACCTCAGTGTTCACAAAGAGATAAGTAAAAGGGGAAATGCGCAACTTTGCTCGGCAAAAAACCATCTCCAATGGCTACGAAGTAGTAACCCCACGAGATAAGTTAAGAAGGATAGCGACGTCCCAAAATGAAAAACGTGATCAAGACAAAACCCATTTATGCTGCTTTTCATTAGCGACGAAGTAAGTGTAGCTACAAAACGATGCTTAAGTAGGGCCCTTCTAGAGAAATCGGTAGTGATTTTTGAAATACCACCCTATACTCTTCGTCGTCGGTTAGTTCGTAACCGCGTTTATGACCGTCTATACGAAACAGAAAATTGCTCAACTTACCCTTATGCAGGGATAGGTGACTGTGTGAGTTCAGGTAGGACACGCCTGATCTCCTGTAATACTTGCGTAGACGAGTACATTGGCGAAACGGGAAGACCTTTATGTCTTCGCATAGAAAGACATCTAGATGGCAAACGAAAAGCAAGACAAAGTGTCCAACTAGGCACGCATAGGATATAAAAGCATAGAGGAGACGATCTTGAAGTTAAAGTCAATGTCCTCACACAGGAGACTAAGACATCAGCGCGAAAACATCTTGATGTTTTTTGGATAAATGCCAGGAACGCTGGAATGAACAGCAGGGAAGGTGGAATGCCCGTAGATTCCATGTAATTTGGCCCCGTACCTTAGCATTAGGGCGTGTGTGGCGCAGTGGTTGGAGGCGCCACTGCGACACGCACGTGGAATCGATTCCTGCGCCCATGGCCCACCAAGCCTTCCATCCCTCCAGGGTCGGCAAATTGGTACCAGTCTTGTCTGGGAGGATAGCAGCAGTGGCTCGATACATCGGCAGGCCACAGCGAGTTATTGTGAAGGCCAGATATGCATTCAATCACCTCCAACGATACTTAATGAAGTCGAATGCATGGCGCATCCTTCAGAGATTGATCAACGCCGATAGCTTTATCCTTTATCCTTACCTTAGCATCGAGATTTCATGTGGGGTGGTGCATTCACCGACCTTATACACTCTGATCAGCGGCTCTTCCTCACTGGAAGGCACATAGTAAATGATGGGTTTTTCGAGAAGCATGATTGCGATTTAGATTTTCATCGTTCTGTATGCGTTATTCGAGAGTTTAATGTAGTAAGTTGCCTGTCAATATATCCTTTCAGGCTCTGAAGATGGCGAAATCCGCCGAAACGTCAGCTTTAACGGCATAAAAAGCAAAGTAACCCCTCGCGTTTGCTCAACTAGAATATCGAGAACTAACTAGATTAATAGAAAGTCGATCCTCCAAGTGTTTTACCGCTTCGTCGTGGCTGGGAGGTGTTCCTGCGTGTCGGGCTGCGGTGTTCAGCGGGAAATTCATCCCCCTGGCAGCGTCTCCCAAGCTGAGATGGAGCCTGACGTTTCCATTAGAAAGCCTAGCTAAGAGTACACCAATACCAGGATCCACCACCGTCCTAGTATCAAAGTTACATGGTGGCAAATCTCTCTCTGATCAACAAGGGCTGCGACTACTTATGATGGTGAAGACCTGGGTCAAACTTTGGCCAGGATGACTTCGGGGTTCCAGAGAACCACAACAGCTCAACAACAAATCTCCGAAAAATGGAGGTTATGCTGGGGCCCGCACAACCAGTGAGCGCGGATCATTCAAGCATGAAGTATCAAGTAAAAGCACTGAGCAGTAAAAATAAAGGAACAATTGGATAGGATAATCCGGTAAGATATATTGGATATGGATATTTATCCATCAAAACTACTGTAGAAAGGTTCTAAGAAAGCACTCAAAAAAGTCTGCAAAGTCTTCAGTTTTCCAAATATCACCTTGTTCTGTAAATATCACCCATAGGCATCCAATCGTTGATCACCTTCAAGTTATCACTTCATTCTCAAGAATATTTTGGTTCGAGATTATTTCACAAGTTGATGGTCACAGTCATTCTCAAATCCTCAATATTAGTTAAGCCTACTACACATCGAAAAGAGTTCAGCACTGGATTTTGGATAACAAAGGGTTTTCCATAGGAAAGTTAGTGGCCGCATCCGGCTGTCGCCTGCACTTTCTGTCACCATCATTACATTCTTCCTGTCCTTGTCTCAGTTTCTCGTCCGTAAATCTTAAGAGTTTGAAGACGGCAAACATGTAATTGTATGTGCAATTTCAGATCGACAATATAGATCTGTCTCCGAGGCTTTTGATCCTCCAATGGCTTAAAGAACGAACTAATATTTTTCCAACGTTCACTCCTAAAACTCTCTGAAATCTCTCTAAAACTCCAAATCGACGTCTATTCACATCGGAGCACCTAACATGGACAGATTCAGCAGTTTTCCGGCTTCTGTCCTCACCATTGGGCTGCAACAGGCCGGCTTGCGTTGGCGTGGTAGCGATGCGCACCTACCGTAATCGGAGCGCGGTTGACCTACCGTCGATTCGGACGCCCTCCTCATGCATACGGCATGCACACACCACCGCACGCTGGCGGGTATGCCAGGGATACGGCCACTTTTTTTGGCTCTCTTCCAGTCTTCTTTCATGTCATTGGCCATTTTCGTTATAGTTCATGAACTTGGCCCAGGAAGTTGTGCGGTAGACCTGAACCATCTCTATGGTTCTAGTGTGTGTGTAAATGAAAAGGGCGGCTTTCAATCGATCCAAACGGAGTTACATTAATCGTAGGAACTGTTGAGCTTAAAGAGCTGGCACAAGATTGCTAACCTATGTTTTTGACTTTCGGTGGCTAACGTTTTGCCAGAAGGAAGAGACTGTTTTGTCTTCGCAAAAAATTACGTAGATTGAAAGCTTAGTGTCCCGACATATTGATCCCCGGGAAAGCGGAGGACTGAGCCACTACGATGACGATTTCGTCACATCCACAACAATCCTTGCGCAGGAACTAAAAGCGCTAGCGCCTCAAACCCATGAAGAAATTTGGCAAAGTTTCGAAGATCCGGTTATCGAAAGGATGGATGCCCCACTATCATATGGGAGTTGGCGTTTATCTCTCGTATCAACACGTTTTCATCGGAATGAGTCATTTATCGACTCCTGTGTGAACGGCATACAGGTTGTCTCTCGCCTCAGAATGCGAAAGCCAGTGAGTACTTTTTAACAGATTAGGGTTTGGTCTCTTGTTCAACATTCGATTAAGACTGTAGAAAATTCACTGAGCAAAGCTGTATGACGGTACGTCCCGGCTGTGATGAAAGCGAAGTCGCCGAATCTTTGGCCATCTCTGATCAAAGATACGTGTTAACATCTATTGTTAGCTCATAAAAAAGTTTTCGTAGACCAAAGTAACTCGCGTAGATGATGCTCTAAAAATCCATTCAGGTTTGTTTCTACAGAAATTGTCCTCATAATACGTTCTTTTTAGATTATCGTTCAACTGCACATTCACTCAGCCTAGTGATGGATCAACTAAGAAACGCCATGTCGGAGCTATCTGTAAGTGCGAGTAATCGAAATTCTTGTGGTTGTGTGCTCGGAATGAAGTTTAAAAATGACAACCTTAACGATGAAAGTGCAACACCTATGAACAATTCGTGATATTGTCGTTACTCCCTAGCTGTGGTTCGTTCTCTTCCAAGAATATCTTGCTTCGGTTTCTGTTGTCGTACCTTTACTCTTTTCCAGTTCTTATTCGGAACCCGGTCAAGGAGTAAATGTGGGTTCTTGTGCACGAGTTCCACAGTTTCAAATA
>MQTX01000218.1:23257-47710 GCA_009735665.1 Angiostrongylus cantonensis | reverse complement strand
CCCCCCCCCCCCCCCCCCCCCCCCCCCCCCCCCCCCCCCCCCCCCCCCCCCCCCCCCCCCCCCCCCCCCCCCCCCCCCCCCCCCCCCCCCCCCGGGGACCCCCCCCCCCCCCCCCCCCCCCCCAACCCACACCGCCGGGTGTCAATTTCAGGAAAGCGAATTCTGACGTAACACAAAGAGAAGAATGCAGAGACATAAGCAAAATTCGGCGCATCAGGTGCGTTTCGAACGAGCGATTATCCTTTACAGGTGTTCACGTGCCATTTGATCCACTGCACCAGCCGAGGCTCTTGCCTTGCCTTTCTTTCAGCCAGTCTTTCACTTAATCGCTCCTCTCACTAATCAACCATCAGTGGGAAATGATCTGGAGAAAAAGAATCGGCGATGAACCCAGTAAAACTGAAACTGAGTACCCGGAAAGAGTAATCGGTTATTCGAAAACTGCCTGAGGTCTCGAGTTCTGTTCATATCTTAGCATTCATGTGGTTGTATTTCACATAATGCCCTGCCATGAAAAAGGAATAGGCTGTAAGTAAAAGTTGGGGCATTGTGACATGATATTTTATGTTATTTCAACGTTACAACACCTCAAGTAGGCTGGCCGTTGAGTACTGGTACGGCACAAGGATTTCCGCTGTGAGCATGAAGAGATAAGACAACGTTCCAGAGTTTTAGATTATGAAAAGTAGTCTGAGGACTTGTTGTTTGATTATGTGCGTCACATGGGCGAGCTGGGGTACTCGGTTGTCGAGTTGCGTTGCACTGCTGGAGTATTATTATTTGAGTACTGTAACTCATGTTGAGGTAGGTTAGAAGTTTTTGTCTGAAGGCTAAATTCGCGAGAGTAGATTAATTTATGCAGTTGCCATTGAAAAGCGAATTTGAGGATTTGCCAAGTTAGTGGGAACATGAAACAACCCAGATTTCAAGATGAACTCTTTTCAAATAAATTGCCTTAAGAAGTGTTATCTATTGCGTGACTGTTTATTCAAGGGAGCACGTAGTTTTTTGGCAGTTCTTTATCGCTAGAAAAGCTCTTTGGGTGAGAATTGTTCCGATGCCAATGAAAACGGTGCGGGAAATCGAGGAGTCAAGACAGAATTCCTCACCATCCTCACGAAACTAAGTAGGCTTTCAATTCCTTTTACCTCAGTCTACGTCTGTGACCAAAATTAATTTCTAGGCCTGAAACTTAATGTCCCTTTCTTCAATTATGATGTCCGCATGCACGTGGTTTATTCTGTAAAATATAGAAACAATCCAAAGATGAGTAGATGTCTATTGATAGTTTTTTAGAGTTTAATAACAGCATTAAGATATGGTTTTGGCTTTTCTTTCTTCTTCTTGGACCATCTCGCTGAGAGAGAACTTTCAGTTTTCTAGAACAGCATGACAACGCTTCAGCTTTGTTTGTTTACAAGCACCTCATTAAGCCGTACCATGACGTATTTACAAAGGATGGTGTTTTTTTCTACGACAGCCGCGCTGCGGTTCTATTTTATTTTTTTATTATTTGTAAAACTTAAACTTGGCGGAGAGGTGTCGTTTAATGGGGCTTCACAGTGATCATGTTTGCAGATATTTTCTTGGTCGTACCGAAGAAAGAATTTCTCGTGCCTACCGGTCCGCTGTCAAATGCTGGTGCAGAAGCAATACGTATGGTCATCAAGCAAGTTGCTGACAGCTTCCAGGTTGGTGTGTAAAATCAGATGGACTTTATAATATTTCAGTTTTTTATGTTCCAGGTGACGCCAAGCGATGTTTTGAAGGCTGTGAAAGTGCGTGACAGCGAATGTGACAAATCCATTTAAAAAGTTCTAAGCCTTGCAGTGTCACAAAAAGGATTTATAGAGACGTGTGTTTTTTTAATCATATATGAATGTATAAGCATACTTATGTACACATAAAGAATAAAGGATAAAGGATAAAGCTCTCGACATTAATCAATCAACGAGGAATGCGCCATGCTCTCGACTTCTCGACAAATTTCCCCGACGCTGGAGAGATGGAATGCTTGGTGAGCGATGGGCGCGGGGAACAATTCCACCACTGCGCTCCAACTCCTCAGCAGTGATGGACATGCGATCCGATCTTCTTGCTTGAGGAACCGAGGCGAATGCAGCACAGCTTTTCAGTGCTTCGACAAGCAGCTCGCAGTGTTCGATCGGGTCTTCTTTAAAGTGCCAGTCACGTTTGGATAGGATTTTGACCTTCTCCTCGCGGTCGATGAAGGTCGATTTTCAGCTTGCGGCTGAATCGAATCTTCGCGCGAAGAAGGCGGTGATCGGAACCAGTATAAAATGACGGGACTACCAGGAGACTCCCATGTCGAGCGGCGGCTTTCTTTCATCTGGAAAAAAGAGTTTCCTTAGAGAAGACGTGTTGCGGACAGGAGCCCTTCGAAACGGCTCTCATTCCCAATTCTTTCTCAATATTCAAATTTTTCGATCCCCTATTCGCTCTCGTTGGCCTTTCCTATTCTGGCGTTGAAGTAGCCGACAACAAATTTGTGGTATGCTTTATCATTGCGGATGACTTCCTCCAACTGATAGTAGAACGCACTTAATTCGTGCTCATAAGCTGCGTCGGTCGGTGAGTAACAATTGATGATTGTGATCTTCTTATGATACGACAACTGAGGGTGGAAAACGGCTATGCGAGGGGAATGGATCTCGTTTGAGTCGACAAGATGGGCTGTGGACGGGTGGACGACAAAGCCTACGCCACCGACATTTCGTGACGGGACCTTTTCTCTACGGATCACAAGGGTCTTGTTGTTTAATTGGCGTATGTCGGCCTTCCTGATTTTTGTTTGCTGTAATGCGATCATATGAAATTTAGTGCCATCTGCGGCAACAATAAAGGAGTGAAGATCGGCGTCTGTGGAGAGTGTTCTGGCATTATGCTTGCATAGTAAGAAAAAATCTCCATGGCGTGTCGTGCGCGTGTTCGTCAGATCCGGTTCCAGTGATGTCCTGCGTAACTCGAGATTTTCTGGCCTTTCACCGGTGGGCTACTCTTGCCCGCGATAGGGAAAAATGGAGGATTTACTGGCGCCCGCTCGAGTCACTCGACGATCAACGGGACTACAGGTGATACAGGTGATTTCACCGGTGGTTTCACCTTCTGACGTCATAGAGAGGAGCACCCAATGTGCGGGGAACTGAGGCTACCCTGTTGCTGTTCGTGCAGTTTGGTCCTTCCTGGAGTCTTAACTTAATCTTGCATTGGCGTATCCAGGTCTTCACCATAACGTGGATCAAAGGGAGGTGTGTTTTTGGCGACGAATCCTTCGCTCGGTCTTTCTTAAACAGGTAATTTCCTGCTTGTAATAGTATAAAGTTTGAATAATGATGCCACCTGTACCACATCACCTCTCATGGGTGTAACTCTACGGCAATAATATACGCATTGATCTCCGTCATGCCCTTCACTGTGTAACAGGTTTTCCTCGTTCGACACGGATAGTATCACATCATTTCATTCTTCTGTTCGTGGAAAAAACAACGCTTAGTGGAACTCAAAATAGAAGACGGATTGAATGTTTTTCAGACTTTGCCATTAAGGTGGATCATGTGGGCGTGGTCAGCGAATTTTACGGGAACGTCATAGAATTTATTAGAGACTGTGAAAAGTAATTGACGCAAAGCCATTGTAACTTTAGGCCGTCCACCTGTGCAACTACAATCGAGATTATATCCAAAATGCTGCCACCTTCCATCGTGCCTAATTTATCTCGGCAAAGAAGCGAGAGACTTTAGCAAAGGTAACACCAGTTTAATGGATTTCTTTCTTACGAAAACTGAGTCATTTGGACGTGTTGCAGCTTTTTGACCAAGTTATTAGCGTAGCGCTTGGAACAGTACGCAGTGGTGACGTAGCAGCAACGTATGGAAGATTCATTAGATTCTCTCAGCCCTCCGAACTTATGTTACTTCTATAAAATTTAGTCTCCAAGGCTTCCTGAAGGATATGTCACCAGACGCCTGCACTAATCTCCTAATGCATTTCGCAAAGATGGCAGTGATTGGTGGGCGGTCATCACTCTAAATTCCTAGTCTTGACATATCTGGTATCTTACAAGATCAACATCTTTCAGGAACCTGCGTAGTGGCACAGCGTCGCGGAGCCGGCTAAAAGCAGCAGTTTGAAGTTTCTCTCGAGGAGTCGTATTATAAAATGATCCGGTCTATCAACTTTGATCCAACTGTCTTGGTTCTGAAGTTCTTTCTTGCAGACATTCTATATTTCGTGGATATAAATTGTTCTAGACATTATCAAACTACTTGAAGTGAAGTATCAAATCGTATCCCAGGAAATATGGGCGCGCAAGGTTGATGCAGTAATGTCTAAGAATCAAAACCAAACACTCGACAATGTTGTGGCAAAGACTGCGTGTTTAATACCGTTTTTATTGACTTCGAAAGCTATATTTGAAAGAGTGGAATGCTTAGATGAAACAGAAACTGGGTAGCGTGAACTATAACATACTACTGGATTTGCCCACTGAGTATTGGCAAGGCTGCTTCTGAAACCTTTTGGATTTTGCTCTTCTTTTGGCGAGCCCTTTGGCGATTTCTTCAGTTCGTAATTTTGGAAAATATTTCGAAAAGGTGAGGTTCATGAAAAGTTATCACCACGTTAATATAAAAACACTTTGTTCTGCTAAGCTATCGGAACCCTCTTCTTCTTCAGAGCCATACGAATCCATGTCGATTGTCTACAAGTTTTCCTTCTTCCCATGTGGCTCCTCATTCATGACCAGATCGTTCGGAATCCAGTGGAACACCACTCAAATGACGTAACGTCACTCGTGGTGCTTTTTGATACAGGACGGTTGCTATTGACACTGATTGCCCATTGACAGCCTTCGTTCTTCTCTGAGCAATGTGTTTGCTGGTTGTTTTCTTTAATTTACCACAGCAAAAAAAAACTTTTACGATTAACTACTGGATCCAATCGAAGACCCACATCGGAAGAGCCAACAACTGTGGTCAATCGACACGTATCAACTCTGTTCTGGAGAAGACGAAAGCGCCGAAACTTTAGCGGAATAAGGCTTTTATCGAAATCGTGTTCGCTCTACATTGAGGAAACGCATACTGACTAGTCAAACTGACGTAGAAACAAAAACCGGTTTTTAATGTATGTATGTATGTATGTATGTATGTATGTATGTGTGTATGTATGTATGTATGTATGTATGTATGTATGTATGTATGTATGTATGTATGTATGTATGTATGTATGTATGTATGTATGTGTCTATGTATGTATTTGTGTGTATTTATATAGTATTTTTGCTCGAGAGTGTAAACGTTCCATATGATATTTAATTAATGTATTGTACAACGGAATTGAGAATTTATTTAGACTCCAACAAACAGAAACCGCATGATTTTGGACAGTACTTCCTCCAATAGCCTTCGGTGGTTGAAAACGTACAGGGCTTTAATCTTAACAACACCGCGCATCTAAACATATTTCAATCTTGTATGAATGAAAGTGCAGCGATTTAGTTGAAAAGGAGACATACATAGCACTATCCTTGCATTTCGTCAGGTCAGAAGAAACTGTAATAAATCGCGTTATAGCATGAAATAATTTTGAAGTCATGGAATCGCATCCCAAGGCATTACCTATTCGATAGCTCAGAACGGTGGTTTTCAATGACGCTGAGTGATCTTTCATTCTGTTTGCGTTGCGACGAGGCTTTTGACGGCAAAACATGGAGAATAATGAATCGAAAGGGTGGACAAGGAGTCGGGTGTTTTCGTTCTCCTTGCTACAGTCTCAATGCTTTTGAAAGCTCCAGAGGCTGTTCACTTCTAACTGCTCAACTGTTTAATATAAGTCATTATGTCACTCAATCACTATGTCTACTTCCCAACACATACACATTCCTGGAGTGGCTGATGACATTCATTTTGATGAGCGTATTGAACGATCGGCGAGACAAAAAGTGTTACAGGTGGATACACTAGAGGACATTATCGTGAACAGAAGAAGGAAATATGGCGGGCAAAACTTTTGAAACCTCTGGAATATGCCAAGGGATGCATGGAAAGGGTATAACCAAAAGCTTCTTTGAGGCAAAAAATCCAAAGCGGCAAAAGCGTTTGAATTCACCGACCACTTTTTGCCATCTCATCGGATCTCGTGATTTTCGCGATTTTCTTACGACTTGGATTGCGATGGAGTTGCTTGATGAAGTTCCACTGAATAATAGGTATACGCCTTGCGTTGTTCTGTCACCGTGAAGAATCTTGGCTATCTGCATAATGTCTACAGTTTTCCCTCTCTCTTGGCTGAGAGTTACGATAACGAAAATTTGCATAGTAAAATCTAACAACAAAACGACTGTACAAGGGAGCTGGCGTACTTCAGCTGAATATTGTGGCGCTTCTTGAAATACTGTTAAACAATGTACTAGCTACCGCCGGCACTTTTAAACCTACAAACAAAATTAGAAAGCTGAAAAATACAGCTGGAGGGTAGTAACAGCATTTTCGAACTTAAGCGGATTAACAGCGGGGCCGATTTTGCTGATTTGAAAGGTTTTCTTTCTGCCGTACGACATGGCCACACGTAACCCTTGAACTTTCCGTTTTCGAAAATCTACACGCTATTAGAAACAGATCGGACCTTTACTGATTTGTAGAATGGTTTCTAATAGAATAGGGCCTGTTGGCTGCATCTACCAAGAAGTTCGAGGCTCCATTCATGTGATCGAAGAAGATCGACATCTGCGATGTTTTATCGAGCAAATTCTGTCAATCCTCATGGGAAGCAGTCCTCTTGACTAAAATAAGCTGAGGTAAGTCATATACAACTAGAATGGAAAGCACTCATAAAATTTAGTCTGCAAGCCGTCAGCAATGGGCAACAGCTTCCAATATCGCCTTCAAGCACTTTCCCGTTTTTCGACACCCCAACACTCAGGTACTTGCCACTCATTAGTTCTGGCAGTTCATCATTTCTGGAAGTGAACACAACGCGAAGTCAGTGGTGGCCGACGTGGCAATAAATTAAGTCAAATCTACTGCGGAAACCCTAATTCTCAGTTTGGAAAACAACAACGATTCACCTTTTCCGCTTTTTTGCTTTCCAATAATAATGATGCGGCACATTTAATTACTTGAACCCAAGAGCTTCAACAAATAATGTGTGCTAGATCTGTATACAACGAACTGCGACCTAGAAGTTTGCCGTTTTAAGATAGATAATAAAGACTATACACATATATACATCTGTCACTTGATTGCAGGCTTTTGGCCGAATTGACTCGTAGAATACAATCCGCATAAAGCGAGAACGCATTCACACACGCATGCATGAATACGCCTAGCAAATACAGAAAGTATGTGCTAAATCGGCGCAGCAGAAACAGAGAGTCCATCCCCTGGATCCATCTGCGTCTCAGGGAAGCAAAGGTCGCTTTTGGTCCGCGATTAACCCCCCCTATCCGCCACCAGGGGAGGCGCCACGTAGCCTCGCGACTAACCGGCTCGAGATCCCTCATGTGAGGGAGATCCGTGGATATATGTGTATATACATATATATATATATATATATATATATATATATATATATACGAATGCCTATACATTCTTATATCGTTAAAAAAGACTCATCTCCATATATCCTTTTTGTAACAAAGCAAGACTTAGGACTTTTAAAATGGATTTGTTACGTTCGCTATCACGCACGTTCACAGCCTTTACAACGTCGTCTGACGTCTCCTGGAGCATAAAAAACTAGAACATTGTGAGCATCCCTCAGGGATTGATCAGCGTTCAGAGCTCTACTCTTTTTTTAGAGCTCCATTCCTTTTTTTTATCGTTTTAACCGAGGATGCGTTTAGTCAAGGAAAGTAGTTTTCATGTTTTTATGAAACGCATTCAACAATGAACAGATTTTACTAATTGCACGTCTAATGTCAACAAATTGTCATTGCAAAAGATACGTTAGAAAATTTCGCGAATAATTAAGAGTTTAGAAAATTTTCGAATTCAGAGCAGACGAGGCCTGTAATTTATACAATTTCCTGTGAAAATCATCACCTCTGCCTCTCACTTTTCATCACTTCATCCCTTGGCTGTAGATGATTGTAGACAGTAGAAGACTTGGTGGATGGTGGAGTGCCGTGATAAGAAAGGAAGAGAGAGGTAGAAGGAGTGCTGTAGGAACAGATAGAACGAGAATTTATTTGTTTTAACTACAACGATGCTGAGATATTTGCAAAACTCCGGACCGCAGGTGAACTAGCTGAGAGACAGGCGAAACGAAGGACCCGCATGGTGTGGTGGTGAACGCGTTGCTCCCCGGAAAGGACAATAGCGCGTTCGTTCCCCACCATAGATACCTGCGGACCAGAGTTTTGCAAATATCTTAGCATCGTTGTAGCTATATTTCGCATTATAACCTGCCATTAAAAATAGTAGGCAGTAAATAAAACGGTTAAGATTATTTCTTTCATTTTATACGACCTATCTTCACGTATACTGTGCAGATCCCATCACTTCTCACATCGAGTTCGTTTCCTCGCATCCATTGTCTACGAAGATCTTCCAACGATACGTGTGGCTTTGGCCACTGTTTGAGGATTTTCGTTTGATCTTGAATGTCGTAGAATTGTAGCCGAGCAATTCTCATTGAAGACTTAAGATAGCCGGGCTGGAGCGTTCCCAATTAGATCGCAGAGAGTGATTTTCTTTCCAGACGAAAACTTCTTCGCCTACCTCAACATAAGTTACAGTAGCAAAATAATGTTAAGCCAGCAGTGCAATGCAATCCGACAACCGAGTACCCCACCTCGCCCAAGTGACGCACATAATCAAACAGCAGGTCGCCGGAATGCTTGTCAAAATCAAGAGCTTTCAAAGATTGTCATATCTCTTTATCCTCACAACAGAATTCCGCATGGATCAATAGTACCTACAGGTCAACCCACTTGTGGTGTTGTAGCATAGAAATAACACAAAATATCATTTCACGATGTCTCATCTTCTATTTACAGCCTATTGTTTTTCATGGCAAGGCATTATGTGAAATACAACCACATGAATGTTGAGTTATGAGACCTCAGGTGGGCTTCGAACCCACGATTACTCTTTCCGTGAACGTGAAGTCTGCAATTGAAGACTTCCGCTTCTCTAGCTCTACTACGTCACATATTTGCACTTGTTCCGGCAGAAAACCGGAAGCACTATCCATAATGAAATGGTTTTCTATGAGAACGCAATAAGAGCGTTATCGAACTACGCACTCTTAGTCACACTTACTCGCTCACTTCCTTTTGTGGAAACGTCGACAAGTCCTTTCACTGGCCGAATGTAGGCAACAAATACGTAACTTCTTGTTGGACACGTTTCCATCAGAAGCGTTCATTACGCAATAAAATTAATGCAAAGGCTTTAATTTAAAAACCGGTTTTTGTTTCTACGTCGGTTTGACTAGTCAGTATGCGTTTCCTCAATGTAGAGCGAACACGATTTCGATAAAAGCCTTATTCCGCTAAAGTTTCGGCGCCTTCGTCTTCTCCAGAACAGAGTTGATACGTGTCGATTGACCACAGTTGTTAGCTCTTCCGATGTGGGTCTTCGATTGGATCCAGTAGTTAATCGTAAAAGTTTTTTTTTGCTGTGGTAAATTAAAGAAAACAACCAGCAAACACATTGCTCAGAGAAGAACGAAGGCTGTCAATGGGCAATCAGTGTCAATAGCAACCGTCCTGTATCAAAAAGCACCACGAGTGACGTTACGTCATTTGAGTGGTGTTCCACTGGATTCCGAACGATCTGGTCATGAATGAGGAGCCACATGGGAAGAAGGAAAACTTGTAGACAATCGACATGGATTCGTATGGCTCTGAAGAAGAAGAGGGTTCCGATAGCTTAGCAGAACAAAGTGTTTTTATATTAACGCGGTGATAACTTTTCATGAACCTCACCTTTTCGAAATATTTTCAAAATCACGAAGTAAAGAAATCTTAAAGTGTGCGGTGTACTTCTGCTGGTGTTCTGCTTGAATTTCACCGTTAGGCGATCCAGGACGGAAGTAAAAGATTGCATATCATCCTTGATATAATAGGTAACAGGCTGCTTGCTGGCTAAAATTTCGTCAAGAAGATGAATGAAATAATAAGAAAGCGATCAAAATCAGACTGCTGCCTAGTAGGAAACGAATCTTCTCTTTACCTTTGGCATAGTTCTAGAGCTGATTCTAGTGTTTATTTAAAACTTCCGCATGATTTTGTATTTCTCTTCTCTGACTTCTTAGAGAGCAATGTAGCTCTCCAATATCGACCGAAAACAATTACAGAAATAAAATAACAGTTCATGTAACTGTGCAGCATTAAAGAGTTTCTGGGTAATAGCCATCTTACCTTTAATGCCGACCATCAAAATGTTTCCCTAAATCGCCGACTCAAGCGGATACGACCAATCCACGTCGTGAAAACGAAAAGGGGATTGGGAAAAACGATGAATTTGGAGAAATCTGACTTCCGCGATCAGCCACTCCCTGATCAATCGCGGTTTTTTTGAATGGATAAGGTAGGCTATCTGTTGTATTGGTTTACAATATAGTCACCTGTTTTTTGAACGCACCTGTGAAAAAAGGACTACGAAATTACTCACGACTTTACTGGATCTATGGAAACTCGACTTTGTGCAGTTCTGCATTCAATCTGTTTGCGATGGAAAATGCAATGAGGAGTGCCTTTGTTATTGAAACGAAGACAAAATCTCAATAAGAACGTGTCGCTGGTGATTCATGGGACAGTTTCGTAATCTTAAGGGAGAATGTCTTGCTGAATAATTAAATGTCTTGATTTTGAATATTGCTGATACGCTATTGTTTTCATCATTCTAGGGAACAAAACAGTACCGTTGTGTTCCATGTGCACGGAAAAAAGCGTGTGCTGAATCACAACCTAGCCATTGATGAAGAAGTGAACGACACATTTATAATCGAATGCCGAGGTTAAGCGAAAGTCGAAGTTGGGAACTGTTAAACAAAATTTGTCAAAACGAATATTTCTCTCAGAAAGCAAACAGTTTCGAAGAGTAGACATTGGAGAAATATGAAGTCGCTGCGAACGTCAGAATTGAACTCATGTGTATTTCGGATATTCAAAACTATGTAGGAAACTAGGGCTAGTGGAAAAGCTAGGGCCATTTGCGATTCATGGGTAGTTTAATGTCAGGATAACCACTGAAATTTTTACTGATGTAGGAAGAAACCTTTCTTGCAAGCTTTCTAGAGCTCTTGAGAATGCTGAGAAAGACAGAAAAGAAACCTTTGTTTTCAGTTCACCCCAATAACTCTTTGCAACCTCACATCACGTACTCTACGGAGTTTCCCAATCAGATGGCCTGGGCTACAGACTAGTCGAGGCCTTCAAAGAGTAATATAATTACAGACCATACAACATCACCCATAGATGACAAATGTAAACTCTTGCTTCAGACGATATTAGCGGTCAAAAATAAGCTCTACTGACGTCACACTATCCAAAATCATGGCGTAATTCGCGAATCTCTGCAATACGAGCTGGATAGCGGTCGACGAATTTGCTTTCTTACGGGATGCTAAACTGGAAATGAGGACCTCAACGAACATTGAGATTGCAATACTTCCTAGTGTGGTTCCTTGTTTTTAAACCCATTGTTTTGAAACGGTTATGGGGCGTTATTTTTGGAAAGAGACATGCGTTTTTACAGAATTTGTTCCTTCTGCTACGACCGCGAATCGAATGACTCATACGCGTCGTTAAAACATTCTCATCTAATTCGACGTTATTACGGTATGAAAACGTAATTAAGAATACTGCGGCCCATAGCGCTGTACGTCCCATATTCTTGAAAGGGCGTCTCTGTTCTTCTTCGAATCACGGAGCTAACGCGATCTCCTTTTACTTAACTACTCCCACAAATATTATGAGTTGCACGCAGTTGTGCAGTGCCTTATTGCTATTATGATGGGCTGCATGGAAGTTGTTCATAATCTATAAAAATTTCTCAACGTTTTAGAGCCCATTTCTAAAAATAATAGGGTTACGTAATTTTACAAAACTCTATCTCGAGATTTCCCAGCCAAGAAGCAGCGCGGCCTGCAACATTTCTATCGAAAAGTTTCTTGATTATGATTAATTCTGATTCGTTAAGCCCAAAACACTTAAAAACGTTCAGGCAGATAGTTCTCTCCTTCTTTTTGGCTGCGAATGACACTTTGGTCCCACTCAAAATCGGTCACAACTTGGACCGTTCGAACAGTGGTGCGGAGGATTTAAATAAAATCCGCAAAGCTCTTTGAGCAAGGTTGACCGTTTTTTTCGGTACTTCTTATCAACGTATAGTGCACAAAGTCAGTTCGAGAAGCACCGACCTGCATGTTTTCAAGTGATGATGATCAGTGACAATTTGCAGTATGTGATTGACTTCCGCCTTTATTTGCAGTACCCAAGAGGGCATTGATATTCTATCGCTTATGAACGACTCTGGAAAGCCGCATTGTTTTCATCTACCTTTTTTACGATTTAGCGACTTCGTTTCGAATTTTAATTCTGCGCTGTGAGAAACGCTTTTTATGGTCAAATGAAAAAATTTCGAATAGCAGTGATACTAAATTCTTCTTTCTTCCCCAACCTCTTCTAACAAGCAAACTCTTTTCAGCTTTCTTTTCCAAGAATTAGTAGCACTTTAGGACTTTAGCTAAAGCATGACAAGCTCAAGAACTCCACCGGAGCTGGCATTTCTGATATGTCTACTTTTCGTTGCCTCATCGGTGTTGGCATGTGGACAGTTGCCATTTGGTCAAGGTATCCAGTAAAATAAATGCTGTTTCTAGTAAACAGTCTTGCCTACATTACTGATTCCGAAAAGAACCATATGCTCTTGAAATGGCGGACCATAGCCTTCAAAAAAAAATTCCTTCAACGATGGAAATTTCTACAAGTTTAACACTTCGCCATTGTCCATGACAAATCCACACCTCGTCTTCGTTCTATACTAAATGTGTTGCATCTAAAAACTAAAAACCTTGAGACCTGCTCAGTGGTCGTCAGGCTAATTTCGGTTCAGGTTGAGGACCACACTACTTAGTTAACGCATTCATTTAAGAGTAATGCGTTTAACCTTGCACACCACTGCACTCTGGAGCAATCTTAAATAATTCTTTAAATTTTTATTTGTCAAACAGATAATATTTTACTTTTTTATTTACGTACAAGCTGATGTTTCGGCGGATTTCGCCATTCTCAGAGCCTGGAAAGGTCTAGTTGACAGCAACTTACCCGACCAAACATCTCCGTAACCGAGCAAAGAAAATGCTGAGCCGAAATTTCGATCATATTAATTAAACACAGAGTATCTTCTTTGCACACTCACCACTTTCCATAAATTTTCCACTGAATATGTCACGTGAAGACCAACCGCATACAGTTCACATGGTGTCGTAATGTGCTCATACTTTCAGAATAACAGCCTTGTATACTGCGCAATCTCACACGTGATTATGGGGCATTCCTCGCTGCAATTCACCTGCGAATTCTTGGAATTAATCCAGGAAGCCTCCAGGGTTTTGCGCGCTTGTGTTTCCGACTCGTTTGCGAGAACCACAATCCCTGCTTCAAAATCTTAACCGTTATGTCTTTGCGTCCTATGTGTGCCTAGTGGAGTATTTGATTTAAGTTTACCAACTAGGAGTTCTTTGATGCAAACGCAGAGTGGTCAATCCGTTTCACCAATGTATTTGTTTTCGCACGCTTTACAAGAGATCAGATAGACTGTACCCGAACTCATACAATCATCTTTCCTACAATCAAGGCGAATAATCTAATTTTGCATTGCAAATAGACGGTCATATAGGCGAATACGAAATAGCAGGAGTTTAAGAGTACTAGATGACATTTCATTTACCGACCTAGATAGGCATAACTGGAGCATTCGGAGATATTCGTTCCGTTGAGCGTGAATGGGGCAAACGAAACCAATCCGTTCTTTATGAACATCATTTTCTTTAGATTTAGTCGAAGACCAATCTTTCCACACGCTTTATCAAAGTCTGCAAGCATGCGTTCCGCTTGGCTAATGTCTGGTGTTATAAGAACGATATCATCAGCAAAGCGAAGGTGGTGTAACTGCTGACCATCGATTTTCACTGCCATATTATTCGTTCCAATGTTCGCTTAACGTTCTCGAGAGTGGCGGTAAATAATTTTGGCGAGATGGCATCGCCATGCCTAACTCCTCTTTTGACATCAAGATTAATATCGTTTTAGAATGGTGAAATTTTGGTTGTGAAATTTTTGTACAGTTCACGAAGAATCTTTATGTACTGAGTAGGAGCACCTTGACCACCAAGGGCTTCCATGACTGCTCCTATGTCAATTGATTCAAAGGCTTTCTGTAAGCCGATGAAAGTGAGACAGAGAGGTCTTTTGTACTCTTGCGGTACTTTCATGAGCCTTGTTAACGTGTGATTGTGGTCCATCGGATTAAATTCTTTTCGAAACCCTGCCTGCTCGCGTGGCTGTCCTTCGTCTAGTGTTCTGTCAATCGTGTTTAAAATGACTCATGTGAAAAGTTTGTAGATGACAGACAACAAGCAGATTGGGCGATAGTTGCCTACATCGTGTGGGTCGCCCTTCTTGAACAACAACACGGTCTTGCTGGTCTTCCACTGAATAGTGACTTTGCATTCAAACAGGTAACGTGTGAAGAGCCGAGCCAGTGTGCTTACGAGAACTGGCGGAAGGTTCTTCAGATGTTCTGATCTTATCCTGTCCGGACCTGGTGCTGTTCGACTTTTCACCGACGAAATGGCATGTTGGATTTCGGAAGGGAGAACCGGTGGAACAACATATCCACCCTCTTTTATTTTATAAGACCGGAGGTGGACGTGGCTATCGTAGTGATCTGAGTAGTATTCGTGAATGATTTTCTCCACTGCCTTTCTGGACGCCGTTGTTGTTCCGTCTGGGCGCCGGAGTGCAATCATCTTGGTCTTGTAATTGGCGAAGCATCGTTAGGATTTGCGAATGCTTTTTCCAGCTTCTGCAACTTCGACCATTACTGCTGCTCTTCTCTCTTTAAGATCTTCTTTTATCGCCTGTCTGCATTGTTTCGCGAGCTCGGCCGTTAGTTCGCGGTTGCCTGCAGCTCGTACGATTTCACGTTGGCGTATTAATTCGAGACAGACGTCTCTTGGTGATCTTCGAACTCTCAGCTTTCATAGCGCTAACGTGAAGATGCTTAATGAGCCGATCGTATTCCTCTTCGATGTTATCGACAACGGTATCTTCCTAACAGCCGAATAATGAGTTGGATATGTCAGTTTGTGGTGGTTCTGGGACTTCGGCTTCTGAATTTAGTGGTTTTTTCTCTTTTCCGCGGGAAATGGAATTATGCACGAAGAGTACGGTGGTCTGATCCCGTGTAGAATTTTGGGGCAACAGCCACATCGGTTAGGCAAAACTTTCTGCTTACTATGATGTGGTCTATTTCGCTATGGTACGCTCTATTAGGAGAATCCCACGTCCAGCGTTGACGGTGAAGCTTCTGGAATAGTGAGTTACCATGGATGGTCTTAGTCGCCATGATAAACTCAGAAAGCCGCCCACCATGTTCGCTCCATTCTAATCCGTGAGTCCCAATGTGACGTTCCTCAGACGATCTTCTTGGTTCAATCTTGGCATTGAAATCTCCAATGATGACCTTGAAGAATGTATGGTCTTCTCTGTGAAACTTTTCCAAGTTCATGTAGAACGCTTCGACTTCTTTTTGTTCATAGTTTGATGCTGGTGCGTAAACGACGAAGATTGTCAAAGATTGTGTTGATCCACATCTTTTTAATCGTAAACGTCCGATTCGGGTTGTAAGCTGTTCGAATGAATTGATGTTCATGGACAAACTCGTGTTGACGAAGACGCCGACACCGCCTACTCCTCTACTGTCGCATGTTCCGAGGAACAGTTCTTCTCCAGAGTTATAGACTGGTTTGAATGGGTGGCATCGTCTCGTCTCGGCCAGGCCGATGACGTCGTACCTTATTGCATGAGCAAGCCTTCTATCGAGAGCTCGTGTACAAGTGCATGTGCATTGTAGGTACAGATCCTCACCAGAGTCCTTGATCCAGGCAGCTTCCATTGGTCCTGGCAGCCTCCCCGTACTCGTCCTACCCAACGCTGCAAAATTGAGAGCTCTCTCGGGGTCAGGGGAATGAGGCCCGTTTTTTTTACTGTGTTCAGTATATTTGATACCCACGTATAACTTGCTGGGCTCTGAACGTGAGGCTGGTTATACTCACGGGCTCTTCCAGAGTGGACATGGAGCTTATTTGTTGGATGCGACTCCTAACCGCCTCCCATATACTTCCCTGTCACTTGATTGCAGGCTTTTGGCCGAATTGACTCGTAGAATGCAATCCGCATAAAGCGAGAACGCAGCCACACACGCATGCATGAATGCACCTAGCAAATACAGAAAGTATGTGCCAAATCGGCGCAGCAGAAACAGGGAGTCCAACCCCTGGATCCACCTGCGTTTCAGGGAAGCAAAGGTCGCTTTTGGTCCACGGTTAACCCCCTATCCGCCACGTCACGAAGAATCTTTATGTACTGAGTAGGAGCACCTTGACCACCAAGGGCTTCCATGACTGCTCCTATGTCAATTGATTCAAAGGCTTTCTGTAAGCCGATGAAAGTGAGACAGAGAGGTCTTTTGTACTCTTGCGGTACTTTCATGAGCCTTGTTAACGTGTGATTGTGGTCCATCGGATTAAATTCTTTTCGAAACCCTGCCTGCTCGCGTGGCTGTCCTTCGTCTAGTGTTCTGTCAATCGTGTTTAAAATGACTCATGTGAAAAGTTTGTAGATGACAGACAACAAGCAGATTGGGCGATAGTTGCCTACATCGTGTGGGTCGCCCTTCTTGAACAACAACACGGTCTTGCTGGTCTTCCACTGAATAGTGACTTTGCATTCAAACAGGTAACGTGTGAAGAGCCGAGCCAGTGTGCTTACGAGAACTGGCGGAAGGTTCTTCAGATGTTCTGATCTTATCCTGTCCGGACCTGGTGCTGTTCGACTTTTCACCGACGAAATGGCATGTTGGATTTCGGAAGGGAGAACCGGTGGAACAACATATCCACCCTCTTTTATTTTATAAGACCGGAGGTGGACGTGGCTATCGTAGTGATCTGAGTAGTATTCGTGAATGATTTTCTCCACTGCCTTTCTGGACGCCGTTGTTGTTCCGTCTGGGCGCCGGAGTGCAATCATCTTGGTCTTGTAATTGGCGAAGCATCGTTAGGATTTGCGAATGCTTTTTTCAGCTTCTGCAACTTCGACCATTACTGCTGCTCTTCTCTCTTTAAGATCTTCTTTTATCGCCTGTCTGCATTGTTTCGCGAGCTCGGCCGTTAGTTCGCGGTTGCCTGCAGCTCGTACGATTTCACGTTGGCGTATTAATTCGAGACAGACGTCTCTTGGTGATCTTCGAACTCTCAGCTTTCATAGCGCTAACGTGAAGATGCTTAATGAGCCGATCGTATTCCTCTTCGATGTTATCGACAACGGTATCTTCCTAACAGCCGAATAATGAGTTGGATATGTCAGTTTGTGGTGGTTCTGGGACTTCGGCTTCTGAATTTAGTGGTTTTTTCTCTTTTCCGCGGGAAATGGAATTATGCACGAAGAGTACGGTGGTCTGATCCCGTGTAGAATTTTGGGGCAACAGCCACATCGGTTAGGCAAAACTTTCTGCTTACTATGATGTGGTCTATTTCGCTATGGTACGCTCTATTAGGAGAATCCCACGTCCAGCGTTGACGGTGAAGCTTCTGGAATAGTGAGTTACCATGGATGGTCTTAGTCGCCATGATAAACTCAGAAAGCCGCCCACCATGTTCGCTCCATTCTAATCCGTGAGTCCCAATGTGACGTTCCTCAGACGATCTTCTTGGTTCAATCTTGGCATTGAAATCTCCAATGATGACCTTGAAGAATGTATGGTCTTCTCTGTGAAACTTTTCCAAGTTCATGTAGAACGCTTCGACTTCTTTTTGTTCATAGTTTGATGCTGGTGCGTAAACGACGAAGATTGTCAAAGATTGTGTTGATCCACATCTTTTTAATCGTAAACGTCCGATTCGGGTTGTAAGCTGTTCGAATGAATTGATGTTCATGGACAAACTCGTGTTGACGAAGACGCCGACACCGCCTACTCCTCTACTGTCGCATGTTCCGAGGAACAGTTCTTCTCCAGAGTTATAGACTGGTTTGAATGGGTGGCATCGTCTCGTCTCGGCCAGGCCGATGACGTCGTACCTTATTGCATGAGCAAGCCTTCTATCGAGAGCTCGTGTACAAGTGCATGTGCATTGTAGGTACAGATCCTCACCAGAGTCCTTGATCCAGGCAGCTTCCATTGGTCCTGGCAGCCTCCCCGTACTCGTCCTACCCAACGCTGCAAAATTGAGAGCTCTCTCGGGGTCAGGGGAATGAGGCCCGTTTTTTTTACTGTGTTCAGTATATTTGATACCCACGTATAACTTGCTGGGCTCTGAACGTGAGGCTGGTTATACTCACGGGCTCTTCCAGAGTGGACATGGAGCTTATTTGTTGGATGCGACTCCTAACCGCCTCCCATATACTTCCCTGTCACTTGATTGCAGGCTTTTGGCCGAATTGACTCGTAGAATGCAATCCGCATAAAGCGAGAACGCAGCCACACACGCATGCATGAATGCACCTAGCAAATACAGAAAGTATGTGCCAAATCGGCGCAGCAGAAACAGGGAGTCCAACCCCTGGATCCACCTGCGTTTCAGGGAAGCAAAGGTCGCTTTTGGTCCACGGTTAACCCCCTATCCGCCACGTAGCCTCGCGACTAACCGGCTCGAGATACCTCATGTGAAGGAGATCCGTAAAGAGGTGCGCTGTAATACAGAAAAAAGCGGGTGTTAGTTCCATCATCGTTAGTGTTATCGGGAGTGTAATCTTCTCTAGCAACGGAGCCAACGAGTGTATTGAACCAGGTCTTTGCGTACAGTATCTCACCACAACGACTTGGCCGGAATGGAGGTTTATTATGCCTAAAACATCCTTTGAAAAAACTTTTTGAGCCATGGAATTCATTTCTAACTCTTTCATTGCAATATTTTCCACCATATCCGCTAGGACAGACACAAACATCTCCGTAACCGAGCAAAGAAAATGCTGAGCCGAAATTTCGATCATATTAATTAAACACAGAGTATCTTCTTTGCACACTCACCACTTTCCATAAATTTTCCACTGAATATGTCACGTGAAGACCAACCGCATACAGTTCACATGGTGTCGTAATGTGCTCATACTTTCAGAATAACAGCCTTGTATACTGCGCAATCTCACACGTGATTATGGGGCATTCCTCGCTGCAATTCACCTGCGAATTCTTGGAATTAATCCAGGAAGCCTCCAGGGTTTTGCGCGCTTGTGTTTCCGACTCGTTTGCGAGAACCACAATCCCTGCTTCAAAATCTTAACCGTTATGTCTTTGCGTCCTATGTGTGCCTAGTGGAGTATTTGATTTAAGTTTACCAACTAGGAGTTCTTTGATGCAAACGCAGAGTGGTCAATCCGTTTCACCAATGTATTTGTTTTCGCACGCTTTACAAGAGATCAGATAGACTGTACCCGAACTCATACAATCATCTTTCCTACAATCAAGGCGAATAATCTAATTTTGCATTGCAAATAGACGGTCATATAGGCGAATACGAAATAGCAGGAGTTTAAGAGTACTAGATGACATTTCATTTACCGACCTAGATAGGCATAACTGGAGCATTCGGAGATATTCGTTCCGTTGAGCGTGAATGGGGCAAACGAAACCAATCCGTTCTTTATGAACATCATTTTCTTTAGATTTAGTCGAAGACCAATCTTTCCACACGCTTTATCAAAGTCTGCAAGCATGCGTTCCGCTTGGCTAATGTCTGGTGTTATAAGAACGATATCATCAGCAAAGCGAAGGTGGTGTAACTGCTGACCATCGATTTTCACTGCCATATTATTCGTTCCAATGTTCGCTTAACGTTCTCGAGAGTGGCGGTAAATAATTTTGGCGAGATGGCATCGCCATGCCTAACTCCTCTTTTGACATCAAGATTAATATCGTTTTAGAATGGTGAAATTTTGGTTGTGAAATTTTTGTACAGTTCACGAAGAATCTTTATGTACTGAGTAGGAGCACCTTGACCACCAAGGGCTTCCATGACTGCTTATGTCAATTTTGATTCAAAGGCTTTCTGTAAGCCGATGAAAGTGAGACAGAGAGGTCTTTTGTACTCTTGCGGTACTTTCATGAGCCTTGTTAACGTGTGATTGTGGTCCATCGGATTAAATTCTTTTCGAAACCCTGCCTGCTCGCGTGGCTGTCCTTCGTCTAGTGTTCTGTCAATCGTGTTTAAAATGACTCATGTGAAAAGTTTGTAGATGACAGACAACAAGCAGATTGGGCGATAGTTGCCTACATCGTGTGGGTCGCCCTTCTTGAACAACAACACGGTCTTGCTGGTCTTCCACTGAATAGTGACTTTGCATTCAAACAGGTAACGTGTGAAGAGCCGAGCCAGTGTGCTTACGAGAACTGGCGGAAGGTTCTTCAGATGTTCTGATCTTATCCTGTCCGGACCTGGTGCTGTTCGACTTTTCACCGACGAAATGGCATGTTGGATTTCGGAAGGGAGAACCGGTGGAACAACATATCCACCCTCTTTTATTTTATAAGACCGGAGGTGGACGTGGCTATCGTAGTGATCTGAGTAGTATTCGTGAATGATTTTCTCCACTGCCTTTCTGGACGCCGTTGTTGTTCCGTCTGGGCGCCGGAGTGCAATCATCTTGGTCTTGTAATTGGCGAAGCATCGTTAGGATTTGCGAATGCTTTTTTCAGCTTCTGCAACTTCGACCATTACTGCTGCTCTTCTCTCTTTAAGATCTTCTTTTATCGCCTGTCTGCATTGTTTCGCGAGCTCGGCCGTTAGTTCGCGGTTGCCTGCAGCTCGTACGATTTCACGTTGGCGTATTAATTCGAGACAGACGTCTCTTGGTGATCTTCGAACTCTCAGCTTTCATAGCGCTAACGTGAAGATGCTTAATGAGCCGATCGTATTCCTCTTCGATGTTATCGACAACGGTATCTTCCTAACAGCCGAATAATGAGTTGGATATGTCAGTTTGTGGTGGTTCTGGGACTTCGGCTTCTGAATTTAGTGGTTTTTTCTCTTTTCCGCGGGAAATGGAATTATGCACGAAGAGTACGGTGGTCTGATCCCGTGTAGAATTTTGGGGCAACAGCCACATCGGTTAGGCAAAACTTTCTGCTTACTATGATGTGGTCTATTTCGCTATGGTACGCTCTATTAGGAGAATCCCACGTCCAGCGTTGACGGTGAAGCTTCTGGAATAGTGAGTTACCATGGATGGTCTTAGTCGCCATGATAAACTCAGAAAGCCGCCCACCATGTTCGCTCCATTCTAATCCGTGAGTCCCAATGTGACGTTCCTCAGACGATCTTCTTGGTTCAATCTTGGCATTGAAATCTCCAATGATGACCTTGAAGAATGTATGGTCTTCTCTGTGAAACTTTTCCAAGTTCATGTAGAACGCTTCGACTTCTTTTTGTTCATAGTTTGATGCTGGTGCGTAAACGACGAAGATTGTCAAAGATTGTGTTGATCCACATCTTTTTAATCGTAAACGTCCGATTCGGGTTGTAAGCTGTTCGAATGAATTGATGTTCATGGACAAACTCGTGTTGACGAAGACGCCGACACCGCCTACTCCTCTACTGTCGCATGTTCCGAGGAACAGTTCTTCTCCAGAGTTATAGACTGGTTTGAATGGGTGGCATCGTCTCGTCTCGGCCAGGCCGATGACGTCGTACCTTATTGCATGAGCAAGCCTTCTATCGAGAGCTCGTGTACAAGTGCATGTGCATTGTAGGTACAGATCCTCACCAGAGTCCTTGATCCAGGCAGCTTCCATTGGTCCTGGCAGCCTCCCCGTACTCGTCCTACCCAACGCTGCAAAATTGAGAGCTCTCTCGGGGTCAGGGGAATGAGGCCCGTTTTTTTTACTGTGTTCAGTATATTTGATACCCACGTATAACTTGCTGGGCTCTGAACGTGAGGCTGGTTATACTCACGGGCTCTTCCAGAGTGGACATGGAGCTTATTTGTTGGATGCGACTCCTAACCGCCTCCCATATACTTCCCTGTCACTTGATTGCAGGCTTTTGGCCGAATTGACTCGTAGAATGCAATCCGCATAAAGCGAGAACGCAGCCACACACGCATGCATGAATGCACCTAGCAAATACAGAAAGTATGTGCCAAATCGGCGCAGCAGAAACAGGGAGTCCAACCCCTGGATCCACCTGCGTTTCAGGGAAGCAAAGGTCGCTTTTGGTCCACGGTTAACCCCCTATCCGCCACGTAGCCTCGCGACTAACCGGCTCGAGATACCTCATGTGAAGGAGATCCGTAAAGAGGTGCGCTGTAATACAGAAAAAAGCGGGTGTTAGTTCCATCATCGTTAGTGTTATCGGATTACGGAACGACATCTTTAATCTTTTATCGTTGACGTAGGTCGGAGCTTCGGATGTCATCTGTTACTTGTGTGAAACGAGATACTCCTATCATGGTTCTTTCGACTGCGCGTTCAATGACGCTGAGTGATCTTTCATTCTGTTTGCGTTGCGACGAGGCTTTTGACGGCAAAACATGGAGAATAATGAATCGAAAGGGTGGACAAGGAGTCGGGTGTTTTCGTTCTCCTTGCTACAGTCTCAATGCTTTTGAAAGCTCCAGAGGCTGTTCACTTCTAACTGCTCAACTGTTTAATATAAGTCATTATGTCACTCAATCACTATGTCTACTTCCCAACACAGATACACATTCCTGGAGTGGCTGATGACATTCATTTTGATGAGCGTGAGTGAGTCACTAAATATAAATTCTTTTTTCGTAAACATCGCAGCTATCGTATCGAATTCATGGTAAGTTGCGGTTACAGAAGCGCCACTCTAGACCCTGGGCGGGGGAAGTTCACAATGGGCAAACATAGCGAAGTAAAGCACGTCGTGGTAAATCGAGCGTTCCCATAACACGTCGTTATTGTCCCAAAATTCTGCTCAGGACTGCACCATTGCCTTTTTTACGCAAAGTTTTTTTGTTCTCGAAGAGGAGAGAAAGCTGCTAAATTTAATTAGGAAACGAGGTTCCAAAACCCTCATTCGCTTGGATGTATTCATTTCAATAGTCGGCAGTCAAGAAGATGCAGTTCTTGATAATATCGACGAGGAATGTGGTTGGTCTTCCTTTTTGACTCCACAATTCTTTCTGCATTAACGTATGCGCTGGAAAACTGAATTTTACGCAAGCAGCATTCAAAGTCTCTCAACATTGTGGAACGCTCAACCGAAAGGACGGTGCCATGAGTATTCCGCGTAAGACAAGTGGTGGGAGGGATCCGAAACTCCGATCGACATTATCACCTGTATCACCTGTAGTCCCGTTGATCGTCGAGTGACTCGAGCGGGCGCCAGTAAATCCTCCATTTTTCCCTATCGCGGGCAAGAGTAGCCCAGTGGGTTTTCCTCGCTTTAGGGACTCGCCGAGCATCATATCTTTTTTCTAGGCTTTTCGTGAAGAACTCTGACCATCATGTCGGCGGTCTTCCTGCAGTAAGTCTAACACCCCGAGGAATCCAGTCGCTAGCAGCCTTTGTCCATCGGTTATCATTCATACGCATTACGTGTCCGGCCCACCTTATCTTCGACTGTTTGGCGTATAGAACGGCATCTTTGATTTTCGATCGTTGACGTAGGTCGGAGCTTCGGATCCCATCTCTTACTTGTGTGAAACGGGATACTCCTAGCATCGTCCTTACGACTGCGCGTTCGATAATGCTGAGTGATCTTTCATCCTGCTTAGGTAGCGACTAAGTTTCTGACGCATACGTTAGGGCAGGAAGAACCGTTAAGTCGAAAAGATGGGCACGGAGTCGGGTGTTCTTTGTTCTCTTCACTACATCCTCGATGCTCTTGAAAGCTCCCCAAGCCGCTCGTTTCTTCTGCTCAGCTCTGGAGCTAAGTCGTTCATCATACTGATTTCCCAACCTAGATTGACATAACAGGAGCATTCGAAGATATTCGTTTCGTTGAGCGTGAATGGGGCAAACAAAACCAATCCGTTCTTCATGAACATCGTTTTCTTGAGATTTAGTCGAAGACCAATCTTTCCACAAGCTTTGTCAAAGTCCGCAAGCATACGTTCCGCTTGGCTAATGTCTGGTGTTATAAGAACGATATCATCAGCAAAGCGAAGGTGGTGTATCCGCCGACCATCGATTTTCACTCCCATATTATCCTATTCCAATGTTCGCATGACGTTCTGGA
>MQTX01000218.1:1691-20589 GCA_009735665.1 Angiostrongylus cantonensis | reverse complement strand
TTTTCACTCCCATATTATCCCATTCCAGTGTTTGCATGACGTTCTAGAGGGTGGCTGTAAATAATTTTGGCGAGATTGTATCGCCTTGCCTAACTCCTCTTCAGACGTCAACGTTAATATCGTTGTAGAATGGTAAAATTTTGGCTGTGCAATTTTTGCACAGCTGACGAAGAATCTTTACGTACTGAGTAGGGACTCCTTGACTACCAAGGGCTTCCATGACTGCTTCTATCTCAGTTGAATCAAAGACCTTCTCTAAGTCGATGAAAGTGTGACAAAGCGGTATTTTGTACTTTCGCGATACTTCAATGAGCCTTGTTATCGTGTGAATGTGGTCCATCGTACTAAACCCTTTTCGAAAACCTGCTTGCTCGCACGGCTGTCCTTCGTCCAGTGTTCTGTATATCTTACTTAAAATGACTCGAGTGGAAAGTTTGTAGACGACAGACAGCAAGCAGACTGGGCAATAGTTGCCTATATCGTGTAGGTCCCCTTCTTAAACAACAACACGGTCTTGCTGGTCTTTCACTGGGTAGGGATCTTGCATTCAGACAAATAACATGAGAAGAGCCGGGCCAGTGTGCTTACGAGGACTGGCGGAAGGTTCTTCAGATGTTCTGATCTTATCCTGTCCGGTCCTAGTGCTGTTCGATTTTTCACCGACGAAATTGCATGTCAGATTTCGGAAGTGAGAACCGGTGGAACAGCATATGCATCCTCTTTTGATTCATAAGACAGAAGATACCTGGGGACGCGCCACGTAGCCTCGCGACTAACCGGCTCGAGATCCTTCATATGAGGGAGATCCGTGGCGATCGACATTAATGATCAAAAATTAAAGATTAAAACACATAGAACACATGGAAGACATTAGAACACATAGCACACATAGAACATATAGAGAGACACGTCTTTAATTTTTGATCATTGATTCGATCGGCATTAATGATCAAAAATTAAAGACGTGTCTCTATATGTTCTATGTGTGCAAAATAAAGCCGTCTTTTACGCCCAACTGTCAAAAATAAGGTGGGCCGGGCACTTAATGCCTTTGAACAGCAACTGATATAAAACAGCCGTTAGCGATTAGATTTCTCGGATGTCATGCACTCTGCAGAAAGACCACCGACATGATGGCTTGGCTAGAGTTCTTCACGAGAACCCTAGATGAAAGTTATGTTTCTCAGCGAGTCCTTAGAGCGACCAGGTACCATTTGTGTACTCTTGCACGCAAAAGGGAAAGACGAAAGTTTTACTGGAGCAGCCTCAAGTCGCTGGACGATCAGTGCAACGACAGGTGATGCCAGTGACACTCTCAAATATGAAATTGTTAATTAGTTTTCAAATTCTAAGTATTTGAGGATTAGTGAGATGCTGAAATCAAATAATAAACATTTCGGCAATTTTTACTGGTATCCAAAATAATAAAATTAACATTTTATTGTGCGTTATCATATTGCACAAAACATGTTGTTCAATCGGAGCCTAGTGGTTGCCGGCGCACTGCAATAGAAACGCGGTCGTTGGTTCGTTTTCGTCTTCGCGACTCAACTCTCAGCTCATCAGATGTCTGCAAATTCTATCGGACTGCTTTGGAGGATGAAACAAAAACAATGAGTTAATTGTCGTTAGGCCTCCTCAAGACATTGTATAGAACGAATATTCATTCATTTCCACCAAGAACGCTACAAATGAAGTCGAATGTCAAGGGACTTGTTAACAGCCAACGCTTAATCTCTAGTCCTAAATGAAAGAAATAAAACTACGATATGGATTTAGCAAGGGATAGGTGCAAATTGATGCCAAAACTTTGTCTCTCTTTAACCATTTAAGTGTCAGCCGAGTGACATTTGATAAAGGTGGTGGAACTCTTTCGTTACATAACTTTACATGATGCGGCAGGGTAACGCAGTGGTTAGTGATGCAGTCAATCAGGAACTAAGATTATTGTTCGATTCCCTACCCTAACGTTCTCCTCGAACCCACGTGGCATCACTTTAGTCTAGCTATCTCCAAGATGGGAATCAAAAATGTAAAAGAATGCAGAAGAAGATTTGGAGTGCCACTGTTTTGTGGCAAATTAAGCCGTCTTGATCTAACATTAGGTGAATGAAAAAAAAACTAGTTACAAATTTTTAGCCAAATCAGCATGTTGGATGCAATCGCAGTACATAAAAGTATCTGTCTCGATTACTGTTCGTATGGACGCCATGTTATTTCATTTGTATAACAAAAAGGAGACAGTAGAGCATAACCGTGCCAGAGACACCGTTCAAAACGCTCAACGCTCTACTTTAACTTAACACAGGTGCACCGAAGCGAGATTGAAGAGGAAACATACGATAGTGTCTTAGTATCATCCAGTTACACGGTTCACTTATACTTTTTAAGAAATTCTGATCATACTCATTTTTTTGAAAACATTTGCTCGATACACCTTTGGTGAGTCGACATGAAATTGCTGGTCAATATCAAACTATTGATAATGTCCTTTCTAAAGATTTCAGAATTTTCATTAGATTGCAATTTTTTAGTCTAAAAATTGTTTAAGCAGATTACTGCTTTAAAGTAATATCATTTTGGAAATATTGGTTTAAACCACAAGCGTTGTCTACAAACTATTCCTTCACTGTGATAGTCAGGAGTTTTGAAAAAGAACAGCAAGCATGCAGTGTTCAGTGGTTGGATTGCATGGGAATGGTTTGAAGCCCTGAAAGTGGTGCGAGATAACAATATCTTAAACTAATGAGCTTATGTTGAAATAAAAATGGCTAAAGAGTTTTTATCTCGCAACGGTTTACCGACCCATGGTGGCTGGGAGGTGTTCCTGGGTGTCGAAATGCGAAGTACAGCTGGAGGATTCATCTTTTCGACCGAATTTTCCAAGCTGGGAGGGAGTCCGGCGTTTTCATCTAAAAATCCAGCTGAAAGTAAACCAACATTAGGATTCACCATCGTCCTGGTATCAAACTAGTCGCATGATGGTACATCTCCCTGTGATCCACAAGGACGGCTGCTACCTGCAGTGGCGACGACCTGGGGTAGACTTTGGCCACGCTGACCCCTGGACTCCAAAAAGTCACAATGGCTAAACCGTCAAAACTTCGAAAAATGAAGATTGTGCGCAACAACTAGTGAAGACGGGCCGTCCAAGTGGCCAAGTATCCAATTAAAGACTTTTAGGGGACCTTATTTCTGACTGTAGGACTATGGTTATAACCTTGCCCGCAAATACTACCAGTAATACTCTTGTCTTTCACTCCATTTTTTATCCTGTACGTAGAAGAATTTTATGGCAAAATGGTTTCTTTATAATAAATCAGTTGTCGGAGTACGTAAAAATAGCCCAACTCGCAGACTTTTCTGATAATTTATTATTGTTTCGTTTGCGATTATTTGCTGCTATTTACTCATCTCTTGTTTTGCTTCTGAATGCTTAAAAGCTACTTCTAAAAGAAAAACGGAATTGGTCATCGAAATACAAAAAGGCTTGCTTAGTACTTGGATCGCCTATCCTCATTCGTTGTGCGGACCCCAGCACAATATCCATTTTCTCGAAGTTTCTGTGGTTTAGCCATTGCGGTTCCCTGGAGTTCCGAGGTCAGACAGACGAAAGTCAGGCCCAGGTCGTCACTGGCACCAGCATTCGCCACCGTTTGGATCAGAACGATTATTTAATACCAGGACGATGGTGAATCCTGGTATTGGATAACGGTCGGGAAACTTTGAAAAGACAAAATGCAAGAAAAACAGTGAAAAAAATCTCTGAAACATAATGAAGAAATTGGAATAATTAGAATAGAAAGCTGTTTGGCAAGAAAATCGAGATTAACACGCATCACTATCTTCACAGGTCTTGATTTTTAAATACACAATGGTAATTCGGCATTCTAATACTTTATACTATGCCAGTCACTGTGTCTAAGGCTCCACGGATCTTCCTCGTATGAGGGAGTACGTGCCGACTAATCGTGCGGCTACGTGGCGCGTCCCCAAGTGATGGATATGCGGTTAATTGCAAGCCAAAAGCGAACTTTGCTTCCTTGAGACGCAGGTGGTTCCAGAGGATCTACTCTTTTTTTTGGTGCACCGATTTGGCTAAGATGCGATGACATCGGACTGGCCGAAACGAGACGACGCCACCCACTCAGCGCCGCCTATGACACCGAGGAAGAACTGTTAGTGGCAACATGCGACAGTAGAGGAGTAGGTGATGTCGGCGTTCTCGCCAACACGAGTTTGTCCATGAACATCTGTTCATTCAAACAACTAACAGCCCAAATCGGACTTTTGCGATTTAAGAGATGCGGGCCAGTACCAGCTTTGAGAATCCTCGTCGTTTACGCGCCAACGAACTGCAACGAAGAAGGATTGGAAGCACTCGATATGGAAGAAGTTCTATGGAGAAGACCATACATTCTTCAAAGTCACTATTAAAGATTTTAACAAAAGGACTGGGCCAAAAGGAACGACTGAAGAACGTCACACTGAGTCCCATGGATTAGGATGGAAAGAGCAGGGTGAGCAGCTACCTAAGTTTATTTTGACGATCAAGAGCATTCATGGTAACTTAAAATTTCAGAAGTTTCATTCTCAACTGCTGCAGGAAGTGGGAGTCTTTCGATAGGAAGCACCATAACGAAATATACCACACCACAGTAAATAGAAGGTTTCGTCTTACTAGTGTCGCTGTTATCCCAAAATTTTACACCGGATCTGACCATCGCCTACTTGGTGCAAGATTTCGTTTTTCGCAGGAAGGAGAAAAAGCCACTAAATCTAAATAGCGAAGCAGGAAAACCACATTTAACTGGCATTTATTGAACTAACCAGTCAGTTGTTGGTAATATGTCGCTCTCGACAGAAAGACGAGGAATGCGATCAACTCATTCAACATCCTCACGTTAGAGCAATGAGAGTTCGAAGGTCACCTAGAGACTTTTGTCTTTAGAAACTCTCGAGTTGGTACGCCAGCTTGGAATCATACGAGCTGCAGGCAACCGCGAACTGGCATCCGAACTTGCAAGACAATACAAACGGGGGATGAAATGTCTTAAGGAGAGAAAAACAGCAGCTATGGTGGAAGCTGCAGAGGCTGGAAAAAGCATTCACAAATCCCACCGATGCTTCGCCAATTACAAGACCAAGTTGACTCCACTCCGACCCCCAGACGGAACAGCTGCAGTGTCCTGAAAGGCAACGGAGAAAATCATTCACGAATACTACTCGGATCTCTTTAGTAGCCACGCCCACCTTCCGACATGTGAAAAAAGGAGGATGTGTATGTTGTGCCACCAGTTCTCCTTTACGAAATCCGACATGCTATTTCGCCGGTGAAAAATCAAACAACACCAAGACCAGACAGATAAGATCTGAACACCTGAAAAAACTTTCGGCATTCCTCGTAGGGTCACTGGCTCGTCCCTTCATGCGTTACCCGTCTGAAAGGAAGGTCTCTACTCAATGGAAGACTAGCATGACTGTGCTATTGTTCTAGAAGGGTGACCTTCACAATAACGGCAGCTATCGCTCAATCTGCTTGCTGCTTGTCGTCTACAAACTTTTTAATCTAGTTATTCCAAACAGGGTTGACTGAACACTGGACATAGAGCAGCCGTGTGAGCAAGAAGGGTTTTGAAAGGGATTCAATACGGTAGGCCACATCCACATGATAACATGGCTCATTGAAATATCGCAAGAGTGCAAATAATGGGATCAATGGGACTACAGGTGGTACAGGTGTTGGCGTCCAACAGATTTGTGCTGATTTATTTACGCCAACTTTTTCAGTGAACCAGCGCCATATATATGTGTAATTTCATTTGTGAAGTTAAGCTTAGCCTTAATTATAGTAGTGGAAAATTTAACAATTCTTAACACTCACCTCTCAGCTGATAAGTTTGGCATTTCAGTAAATTTACGTGTCCAGATCGGCCCATCCGGCGTTGTCAACAAAATATCTATACTGCAGTTGCTAACGTTTCTTTGTAGCTTAGAAGGAATCGTATTGGAACACGGCGTACTCAACGAAGTGTTTCTGTGACCTTAAAAACATCGAACATCAGTCCCAGTTCCATGATGAACAGCCTCGTGAAAACACTCACCATTTTGGTTGCTTATGTCTTCCACACAATAAGAGGTATTAGCCCTATAAATCTTACGTGGGTGGGTTATGTACCTTTTTCAGGTCAAAAAAATCAACCTGTTGTATGGTGCTGTGCTACCTAAATTCACCAGCCTTTCATCTATAGTGTTCATTCTTGGATTGCTAAGGCTTGTTCAAAGTGATTCACGATTTTTGCATATTGACTTCAAGGTATTTGTGCCTTCGAGTTTCGTGACGTAATATCCAAAATCTTCTTCTCTGTGTTCTAGCTTTTTGAATGATAAGTGGAGAGCAAATAAAATTCACGCGAGAGAGCGCGAATGAAAACTGCCTCTTATTTTTGTACGTTTAGAACAACCCGTTTAAAATGGCTACATGACAAAGTGCTAGTAGTAGAAACGAGGTAACGAAAACAGTGCGGTCTACTACTTTTTTTTTGCTAGTTATAGATTTAGATGGCACTTGAACAACCACTAATATATGCTCGCCAAGTCACTCGAGTGAGAGCCAGCAAAACTTCCACTTCTCTCAGTCGCGTGCATGAGTAGCTAGTGGGTTTTACTTGGTCTTAAGAGTCCTTGAACATCATACTTTTTTGCGGCTTTCCGAGGAACTTTGACCATTCTGGTGTCGCTGGTCTTACTGTAATACGTTTGACATCGTAGGAAATTCAGTCAACAACGGCTCTTGTTCGGTTGTCGTTCACGTGCTTTACGTTCCCGGCCTACCTTATCCTCGATCGTTTGGTGTATAACTCGGAAATTAGGATTCCTTACATTACTTGTGTGACACGGGATGCTTCTAGGATTGTTCTTTCGACTACATTTTGGACAGCGCTAAGTGGTCCTTCATCCTGCTTACGCAGCGATCAGGTTTCTGAGGCACACTTTAAGACAGCGAGTATCATGGAGTCGGAAATGTGGGCAAGGAATGGGGTGCCCCCTTCACTACATCCTGGATGTTCTAGTAAAGATTAAAATTTTGCAAAGTCACTAAGCTCTTATTCACAAAGTATCCTAACTCAAAAATTACCCACGAATGAAACCAGCTGGTTGAAAGAATATGGTAGTTCGTTAAGGTGAACGAGAATGCCAGCGATGATTCGCAACACCAACAGTTCCGTGGTTGCCTGCGAACATCGAAGAATCCTGAGAAAGACAAGCGTAACAAAATGCTTAATATCGTAATCACTGCTTGTCGTTGAGTTGGCCGAGCGAAACATCCAGATGTGATTCAGTCATAGTTGTCTCCTTTCTATTAGCATTATTTTTGAAAGATTACTTTTTACAAACGATGCATCACAAATTTTTTGCTTTTCTTGAATTTATGTTAACGAGTAGACCGATTACAGAATAGAATACCCGCAATATGCACCTTCAAGTATTTACAGCCACCCTCCAGAACGTCATGCGAACATTGGAATGGGATAATATGGGAGTGAAAATCGACGGTCGGCAGATACATCACCTTCGCTTTGCTGATGATGTCGTTCTTATAACACCAGACATTAACCAAGGGGAACGAATGCTTGCAGACTTTGATAAAGCGTGTGGAAAGACTGGTCTTCGACTAAACCTCAAGAAAACGATGTTAATGAAGAACGGATTGGTTTCGTTTGCCTCATTCACGCTCAACGGAACGAATATCTCGGAATGCTCCAGTTATGCCTATCTAGGTCGGGAAATCAATATGATGAACGACTTAGCTCCAGAGCTGAGCAGTAGAAACGAGCGGCTTGGGGAGCTTTCTAGAGCATCGAGGATGTAGTAAAGAGAACAAAAAACTCCCGACTCCGTGCCCACCTTTTCGACTCAACGGTTCTTTCTGTCTTAACGTATGCGTCAGAAACCTGCTCGCTCCGTAAGCAGGATGAAAGATCCCTCAGTGTTATCGAACGCGCAGTCGAAAGGACGATGCTATGAGTATCCCGTTTCGCATAAGGGATAGGATCCGAAGCTCCGATATATGTCAACGATCGAAAATCAAAAATGCCGTTCTATACGCCAAACAGTCGAAGATAAGGTGGGCCGGACGCGTAATACGTATGAATGATAACCGATGGACAAGGGCTGTTAGTGACTGGATTCCTCGGGATGTCAAAAGTACTGCAGGAAGACCACCGACCCGATGGTCAGAGTTCTTCACGAAAAGCCTAGAAAAAATATACGATGCTCGACGAGTCCCTAAAGCGAGGAGAACCCATTGGGCTACTCTTGCCCGCGATAGGGAGTAGTAGAGAATTTACTGGCGCCCGCTCGGCCACTCGGCGATCAACGGGTCTACAGGTGATACAGGTGATACAGGTGATTCACCTTCTATGAAAAATAACCGATATGGCAAGGATTACATTACGGAGCCAAAAGAAGTCTTTTTGAAAGCAATTCGTTATATTCTTGTTGAGCAAACGCGAGGTGTTATTTTATTCTATCCTTTTTCTTTCTTGAAGCTTCTATTTTGTCATGTCGGCGTGGAACTGAGAGGTTTACTTACTTAGTAGATTCCGAATGACGCCAGACGCTATATATAGGTCGTACGAGGATCTAGTAGTTTTTTCACTTTTTTCGTTGCCTCGGAGCCTTCATCCATGCAGGTGCGCATGACTTTAGCTGGCCTTTGGCACTTAGTTGCTTTCTCAGACCGAAGGGTTTCAAATTTGAGCTGAAAGGTTCATCGAGCATAAATTCAAAAGTACAAAAATCGCAAGATTTAGAAATAGTGAAAGTAAACGACTTATTTTTCGCCCAGTCATTGCAAGCTCAAATGTTATTTCTTCCTCCATTTTTTGCACTTACTCTATTTGCGAACGAACACATGTGTGAATATACACACACGTAGCCCGAATAGTACAGTGGCTTGACGTTCATTTTAATGCACACGTGCTCATTGGCTCAACTCCGTGACGTGGGTGAACCAAGTTTTCTATGCTATCAAGGTTGTCTATCGCATTGGCAACAAAATAGCTTACACTCATCGGTTTCTATGAGTGTTCAACTGAGTATTTCAAAATTAACCACACAGAAAGTAGCCTCTCGGATATAAAAGTTTAACCCTGTATAATGCAAAAGACCATGCGTCACACCGGAAATTTATCCCTGCGGGCTAGTTGTCAGGTATAGATAACTATATTAGCACAGTAATAATTATACGGCAATTCACAAAAGTATGCAAGTGACTAAGGTAACAGAGTTTACAAGTGTGATACGGAATACATCAGTAGCGGTGCGGTAGTGGAGGTACAGAAGGCCCGCACATTGAATGCACGTGTCTACTAATGAGGCAATATTTTTTTAAACTTTATTTGACTGGTCTTCATGTCTACTTTTTGGATTCCATCACTCTTTACATCCAATTCGTTTCCTCGCATCCATTGTCCACGAAGACCTTCCAACTTTTGTGTGGCTTCGGCTGCACCTTAAGGATTTTCATTTAATCTTGAATGTCATAGATTACTGGTTGAGCAATTCCTTCTGGAGTCCTGAGATAGCTGGGCTAGACGCCTAATTGAATTGCAGAGTGTGATAGCTTAACAGACATGCCCGGTACCAATTTCCCGATCTAAGAGGGAAGAGAGGCTTCATTGGCTCGAGGGTGGAATCGAACTAACATCATGCTCGTGATGAGGGGCACAACTACCACTGACCTATCCGCTTCTAATGAGCCTATAACTTGTAGTAAGAATGTGATGAGAAAGAGAACTATGCGGACTGAGAAAGTATAAGGCAGGATGAACCACATGTCACACAAATACATCGACGGATGTCGATGGACTCATTCGTAGCGGAATAATAAGTAGAAAAACTGATGCAGCAACGACCCCTCTTGCAGAGTACCCCTATACAGCAGGGCAAGTACTTGAAGCCGCTGCTAGATCAACAAGGCATGACGGTTACATGGTTATTGACAATAATTTAAAATATCGATGATGCTGGAATATGAGCCATAGTTAACATCATTGTAGTCTGTGTTAATCGAAGGAAGGTGACAGGATAAGATCAAGCAGGAAAACGACGTGATGTCGAGGGCATCAAGAACCTGTACACTATTCAGAAATGGACAGCTACAAGTGAACTGATTTTATGGAATCCTGTAAGGATTTTATGCCTCTAGGGAGCGCATGAGTATAGTAAGGCCAGCAGCGAGGAAAAACAATGATCCACTTGCTTTGACTCAGTGACTGTGCAACGAGTTGGCAACTATGAAGCAGTTGTAGAAAGTACGTGGAAAAATGAGAAGAAACATAGAGAACATTGGATATTTGTGGAAAATCTTATGTATAGTTTGGGCATATTGAGCATTTCAGAGCTGTACATAGACGGGAGTACAAACGCTTATGAATTTGCTGGTGCCTTAGAGTGCCTGGTGGTGTTTCAGTCATTGCTACCGAATTCTCCACTCCGGCCCTTTTTAAGCAATATTTTATAGCTGCACTTGTCTCGATAGAAATACACACTAAGGTAAACGAGACCTCATTTTCGCTAGAACCAATGTTTAAGGGCGTGGTTTTAATTTACTCCTATTCCGAAGAGATAGAGTTTCGTATCACTTGTAATCTCGCTAATCGTCGACTAACCTCAGCAGGCGCCAGTAAATCTCCGATTTTACCCTGTCGCATGCATGAGTGGCCCAGTGGGCTCTGCTCGCCCATGGTTTCGTTGAGCATCCTACCTTTCTATTCAGCTGCTCGTGAATAACTTTGACCGTCAGGTCAGTGGTCTTCCTGCAGCACGTTTGACATCCTCAGGAATCCAGTAACTAACGGCTCTGTCATTCATGCACATTACATGTCGGGCCCACACAGTACTTGGAGGCATGACCTTACCTGAGAACGCGCGTTCGCTCTTTAAATTGGGTCCAAGTTTTTCACCATCATAACCCATTTCTAAAGTAACTGTGCGTAGGATCGCATGCAACTTGCATGAACTTCAAGATCGACTCCGCTATAAGGCCAAAAAAGCACTGAATAAAAATGAAAACGAAAAAACGGCGCTATTACCACCATCTCCTTTAACCAGAGCGTTCTTCAGACAGCAGGACCCCCGTGTCGAAATTGATACAAAAATTCGCATGTTTTCGGACGATGTTCTCAAAACCCTTTCCCACTATCGCGATAGGAAGTATATCTCTAACCTCACAGCTGCGCAAAAATGTGGCATGCGAGAAATTAAAGAGTTAATAAATTCAAAGACCATTAGACTATCAGTTAGTGATAAAGGAGGAGAGTTCGTAGTTAGTCCTCGGCAGTTAGATGTTAAGATAACGGAGAAACATCTTAGTGATGTCACCCTTTATCGGCCATCGTCTGAAAAGGAATACAAAAGACAATACCGGAAACTTAACAATGAATGGGTCACAATAGCAAAGGCGGCGGGCTTAAAACCATCCGTTACTTCGCATTTTAAAATAGATCGACAACATGTCCCGTTTTATACTTATTAAAACATGTAAGTTAGTATTAGCTGCTGATCTTGCGTCTACCAATCCACTCTCCTACAAGGTTAGACCAATTATCAGCTGTGTAGACGGGCCAACCGATAGAATAGCATGGTTTTTAGGTCAAATACTTACGCAATTGCTTATCCATATTCCAGCTCACCTCTCGAGCACTCAAATGTTCCTAGAACGTCTACGTAACGCGTCTCCTAACAACGCGCACGTGATGGAGTCTTTCGATGTTTCCGCACTCTACACCAACGTATCGAATGACTCCGCAATGCAAGCCATCCACGAACTTCTTGTTGAACATGAAAGAGGAATACACATGCATGGCTTGTCTATTCAGCAGCTTATGGCTCTCTTAAAAGAGTGCCTAAACTGCACGATCTTCAGATGGTCTGATAAATATTACGCACAAATGAGAGGGCTGGCAATGGGACAGAGGTTGGCACCAACTCTCGCCATTGCGTTCATGTCTAGAATAGCAGCCCCGGTTATCGACCTCCGACCACTACTCTACTGCAGGTATATAGATGATTGTTTTGTCATCTTCTCTACTTATGAGGAGATGGACAAATGCTTTGAATTATTGAATGAGCAGTCTGAGTATATTAGATTCACCCGGGAAAAACCGAAAGAGACCTGGCTTCCATTTCTTAACGTTCAAGTCAACTTGTCAAATAGCGGTTACATGACAAAGTGGTACCGAAAACCAAGTAACAAAAAAATCCTGGCTCATTTCCTTTCTTCCCATTCATCACACACAAAGAGGGCGCTTGTGAGAATATGTTTCGAACAGCTACCTCTGTGTGCACAACCAGTGAACTAAAGGAAGAATCACGCGACTTGGCTCGGCAAATAGCCATCTCCAATGGCTACGAATTAGTTACCGCAGGAGATAAGTTCAGAGGGAGAGCGACACGCCGAAACGAAACACTTGGCCAAAAGAAGGTTCCGTTTATGTTGCCCTTTATCAGCGATGAAGTAAGCATAGCTATAAAACGATGCCTAAAAAGGGCAGGTCTAGAGGAATCGGTAGAAATAATTGAAATACCACCGAATACTCTTCGTCGCCATTTAGTTCGTAACCGCCTGTATGACCTGTCTATGTGAAACAGCCAACTGCGTAATTTGCCCTTCCGGCAGGGACGGTGATTGCATGAGTTCCGGTACGATATACTTGATCTCATGCAAGGATTGCGGAGATGAATATATTGGTGAAACGGGCAGACCCTTGTGTATCCGCATAAAAGAACACCTAGATGGTAAACGAAAAGTAAGACAAAGCACCCCACTAGGCACGCATAGGATACAAAAGCATAGCGGAAACGATTTTGAAGTTAAAGTCAATATCCTCGCACAGAAAACTAAGACACCAACGCGCAAACTCCTAGAGGCTTTTTGGATAAATGCCAAAAATCCGGCAATGAATAGCAGGGAGGAATGCCCAGAGGTTACACGCGACCTGGCCCCGTATCTATATATCAATTTCTGATGTGGGGTGGAGCAGTCATCAACTATATGCGACTATAATCAGCTGTTCTAACCTTCCTCATTGGAAGTCATGGAAAAAAGCGGTGAGTTTTTCGAGAAGCTGTTGATCATGTAATTGCCATGAAGTTTTTCGTCTTAGTGTAAGTGTTATTGAAGTGTTTGGTCTAATAAATTGTATATCAGCATACCCTTCCAGGCTCTGAAGAAGGCGATACTGCCGAAACGTCAGCTACTGTTGTGTTGTATTGTATTGTGTGCTTTTCTATGCAAGTAAATGTATGCTGTATAACAACCTTGCGATTGCTAAACAAGAAAACTACGCATTCATATTCTAATGCTGAGGTTAATAGAAAGTCGAACCTGGGAACTACATCTCTGATTTTTGATCGTTGACGTATGTCGAGGCTTCGATACCCTTCCCTTACTTGTGTGACACCGAAGACTCCTAGACTGAGTGTCTAATAACTCTGAGTGATCTTCCATCCTGCTATCGCAGCAACGAAGTCTCTGACGCGTACCTTAAGGCAGGAATAGTCGTGGAGCCGAAGAGGTGAGCACGGAGTCAGACGCCTTTTGCTTCCTTCACTACATCCTCGAGGCTCTTGAGAGCGCCCCGGGCCTCTCGCTTCCTCCTACTTAATTGTGGAGCTAAGACTTCCATCATATTGATTTCCCAACATTGATAGACGTAATTGGAGAAATCGGAGATATTCAATCCTTTGAGTGCAAATGGAGCACACGTAAGGAATCCGTCTATTATGAGCATCACTTTTGTGGAATTTAATAGAAAACTTATTTTTCCAAAAGTTTCATCATAGTCAGCAAGTATTCGTTCCCATTGGCTAACGTATCCGACGAAGTGACATTTCGTATATCGGAGTGGAGAGATAGTGAGACGATATATTCGCCCTCCTTTATTTCATATGAGGGTAGGAGGACGTGCCTACTAAAGAAACCCGATTAGTAATCGTGAGTGATTTTCTTTATTGCCTTTCTGGAAGCTGCTACAATTCCGTCTGGGCGTGGGAGTGAAATCATCATGGTGCTGTGACTAGTGAATTTTCGGAGATTTGCGAATACTTTTTGCAGTCTCTGCAACCTAGATCCTAGCTTTGGTTCTTCTATCTTTAAGATCACTCTCTACCGCCGATCTGCAGTGCTTTGCGAATTCGGATGGGAGTTGGCGGTTGTCTCGTGATTTTGCGATTCCACTTATCATCTCGAGGGTTTCTGGAGGCAGATGTCTCTTAGAGACCTTCGAATTATTAGTGTTGTTATAGCACTGACATAAATGAGCCGATAGCAGTAATCGTAGAGGCTATCGAGAACTGCATTTTCTCATAAGCCGCTTATTGCCACTGACCACATCTCAGTTTATGATGATTTTAAGACTTCTTTTTTTGAACTGGCTTTTTTCTTCTTTTTGCGATTGAAGAAATCTTGCACTACGAAGGCGATGGTGTGATCCTCTTTAAAATTTTGAAGCAACAACGACATCGGCAAATCCTCGATTTAACATGATGTCCTTTATTTCGTTATGGCACATCCCATTGAAAGGCTCCCACGTTCAGGTCTAGAGTGGGGCTCCTGCAACTACGAAATGCAATGAAACGACACAACAGTTATGGTGGTCATAAAAGAGGGATTTGCTTCAGGTGAACCACTCACGCTTAACGGAGTCATAACCGCCCACTACTCTAGAAATGTGAATCTGTTTTAGGAATTGAACATAATGAATGGCTTAGCTTCGGAGTTGCGAAAGAGGAGTTAACCTCTTGGAAAGCTTTCAGAACCATCGAGAGTGTAGTGGGGAAGACAAAGAACACCTTATTTTACGCCCTACTTTTTGACTCCACGATTCTTCCTGCCTCAACGTATGCCTGAAAAACCTGGTGGCTACCTAAACAGAATGAATAACTCAGTGTTGTTGAACAGTCGAAAGGACGATACTAGGAGTATCCCGTGTCACGCAAGTGAGGAAGTCCGAAGTTCCGACCTACCTCAATGGTCAAAAATAAAAACACTATTCGATGCGCCAAACTGTTGGAGATAAAGTAGGCCGTTCACTTAAAATTCCCATATCCGAGCCCCTAGAGGAAAGTAGAAGCCATACGGGTACACTTTTAAGCGACAGGAATAAATGAATATTTTGATGGTGGCCGCTCAGGTATTGAACGATCAGCGAGACAATAAGTGTTACAGGTGAATGCACTAGAGTGCATTATCGTGAAAGAGAGATGAAACAAATATTTCTCGTTATTTCGCTCCAACAGGAAAGGGCGATGCATTCGATTCCATTCGTTACGTCATAGGAGGTGAATGAATGCACCTGAATGCCTATGAATGCCTACGCCAACTGAATAAATGCAACTGCTTTCGCTTACCGATTCGTCGCAAAAGTATTTTCATCCTACCAGGCTAATCTCATATCCATTTCGTGGATACCAGAAGGATAAATGGCTTATCGGTTAGGGTGAAAGTAACGGACACCTTTTTATGTGTTTCGGGAGATCTCTTTCAACCGAATTAAAATAAAGCACTGCCAAAACCAAAGAGGAAAAAAATCTAATTTTAAGTTTCGGAACAGATCGGCCAATATTGTGCACACCATACTGTATATTTTGCTGAAGCAAAGCACAATGTACTTAATTATCTAAAACCAATCCAAATATTTTGGCAATATTAACAATGATGAAACCCTAATACATAAGCCAAATGGATCGACACAGGTGACGTCCATTGCTTCGATTTTGTGCAGTCGGCTTCAAAATCTCGTCGTCTTTTTCTCTTTCTACCTCCTTCCCACTCGAGAAACTTCACCCTACATTAATGATGAAGTCTCCACCGTGAACACCATAGACCGTTGACTTTGTGCGTTTCTGTTGTTTTCCTTGTACTTTTCAGATGAGGGTAATAGGATTTCAATTTCTGATTAGTTGCGCGATTGTATACAGCTCAATAATGAGAGCTGTACCATCAGCCAACAAGAAAAGCTTCGAAGAAAAACCGCAGGAGGGATATCAACTGCTGAAAAATGTATGAAATCGCATGAAGCCCTTTCACTATACCTGACCCAAGCTTTTTTTATAGGAGCCGAATGCGATTAGTACGAAAACACCTGAACAACTGAATGGTGTAGAGGAGGAAGTAAAAAAGGAATTCTCAACCTTTTCAGCAGAAAAAGTTTCTAGTGTGGGAAATCAGATCAAGGTAAGCCGTAATGCATTGAGTCGAAGTTAATCAAGCGAGGAACGTTAGTTATTTTAGAAGTATACGGAAGAGAAAGGCAGTGAATTAAATGGTGGTACAATCGAAGAAGTCACCGAGGACGGCAAAGCCTACACGCCTTTCTTTGAAGGAGATATCATTCTCACCAAGTCTCTTAGTTTATTGGACTTTTAAATATTGTGCCACGTTGTTTTTTTTGATGCTTTTACTTTTAGGGAAGGTGAAGATGAGATTATGTATGATGAGGAACACGATGGAACTGAGCGCGTCAAACGTCAAGTTTACCGCGGTGTTAAAAGGATGTGGCCGAATGGACTAGTTTATTACTCATTTGCCGCGAACGCAAGTTCGTCTTTAATTCTTCATAGTTCGCATAATTGGAAGTCTTAATGCAACGTCTTTTTTCAGCTGATAGAACGAAAAGAGTGTTTAAGAAATCAGCCAATGCATGGAGTGAAGACACTTGTATTAACTTCGAAGAAAGCGAAACAGGTTTCATAAAGACACAAAACGAAGAAAACAAATAATTCTTTACTTAAAGATTACGCTTTAAGCTCCGGATAGGGCCGTCGTTTACAATTCACTTGGATGTGCTACATACGTCGGAAGGATTGGAGGCAAACAAAGTGTCTACCTCGGCCAAATGTGTGATACGGTATGAGCAACACCACGTGCAATGTTTCGCGAACTTTGTGTTCAGTTCGTGCTTTTAATTTTGCAGACGAAAATTTAGACTGATTGGTGAATGGCACAATATTGTTTTCGCACAGATCCACCGTACTGCTCATGAGATCGGGCACACATTAGGCTTCTTCCACACGCAATCGAGACCCGATCGAGATAACTACATTAAAATTATATGGGAGAATGTCATGGTGAGTGTTCGTCGAGCAGTAACGTATTGATTGTTAAGGGATGTTATGTTATCTCGATCGGGCTTTTATATCTCGATGCTTTTAGACATACTTGCACAAGGAATTTGCAAAAGAAACTGAAAGTGTCATTAACACCTACAACCTCCCCTACGAATACGGTAGTATCATGCATTATTCAGCGAGGAGGTAGGCTTACTCGTTAAAGTCTCACATTAAATTACAATGGCCGATGATACCATTTGTGATTTCAGCACTTCATATGACTATAAGCCCAACATAATACCACATCCTGATGAGAGGTATTTGCAAACTCTTGGGTCGCCAATGATTTCATTTTATGATAAACTGGCAATCAACCTTCACTACAAATGCTTTGGTAAGTGTACCGCCCACGTAGGGTTTTCATGCGTCGCGACACCCATGACAACACTGGATCATTTTAGACAAATGTAAAGACAAACACTGGAAGAATTGTCAAAATGGTGGGTTTCCTCACCCTCGTGATTGCCGAAGATGTGTCTGTCCTAGCGGATATGGCGGAAAATATTGCAATGAAAGAGTTAGAAATGAATTCCATAGCTCATAAAGTTTTTTTTTCAAACGTTATTTTAGGCATAATAAACCTCCATTCCAGCCAAGTGGTTGTGGTAAGATACTCTACGCAAAGACCTGGTTCAATACACTAAATGACACCGTTGGTAGAGAGGATTACATTCCCAGTGACCCGAACGACGAATTTCTCATGTGCAACTACTGGATCGAGGTTTATCGCTTACTGCGTGATGTGATCTAAACATAGTCTTTCAAGAGTTCAATCGTTAAGGCACAGGCTGGCTCAACGATTGAGGTGAGATTTGATAGCTATAGCAGAGGTGGGTTTTCTGATGGCTGCAAGAATTCGGGAGTTGAAATCAAGACAGAAAACGACACACGTCTGACTGGTTATAGGTGAACATTGAAATTAGTGAGGTGTGATAGGAACTCTTCTGATTTCGATGGGATATGAGACGCCGTTTAGACTCTGCGATAACAGAACTGCTGGAATGTCATTCAACTCTACGCGGAACGTCGTACCAGTGATTACCTACAACAGATTCGATCCGATGACCACCGTTCTGAGCTATCGAATAGGTAATGCCATGGGATGCAATTCCATGACTTCAAAATTATTTCATGCTATAACGCGATTTATTACAGTTTCTTCTGACCCGACGAAATGCAAGGATAGTGCTATGTATGTCTCCTTTTCAACTAAATCGCTGCCCTTTCATTCATACAAGATTGAAATATGTTTAGATGCGCGGTGTTGTTAAGATTAAAGCCCTGTACGTTTTCAACCACTGACGGCTATTGGAGGAAGTACTGTCCAAAATCATGCGGTTTCTGCTTGTAGTCATTGGAGTCTAAATAAATTCTCAAATGCGTTGTACAATACATTAATTAAATATAATATGAAACGTATACACACTCTCGAGCAAAAATACTATATAAATACACATAAATACATACAAACATACATAAATACACACATACATGCATACATACATACATACATACATACATACATACATACATACATACATACATACATACATACATACATACATACATACATACATACATACATACATACATACATACATACATACATACATACATACATACATACATACATACATACATACATACATACATACATACATACATACATACATACATACATACATACATACATACATACATACATACATACATACATACA
>MQTX01000217.1:613000-654545 GCA_009735665.1 Angiostrongylus cantonensis | reverse complement strand
TATATATACATATACATATATATATGTATATTCATTCCGTTTGGCGCGAATAGGGCATGAGAAACAAATTCATTCCTCATGCACATCATTTTCTCAAGATTTAGTTGAAGAACTTTCAAGGTCGGCAGTTGCTTCGCTTCGCCAATGCTTCTTGTTACAAGAACGTAGTCCTCAGCAGAGCAAAGATGATGTTACTACTGATCATCCAATTTCATTCTCATGTTGTTCCATTCTAATGTTCGTATGACGTTCAGGAGTACTGCAGTAAAGCACTCTGGCCAGATGGTTTCGCATATTTCGGTGAGAAATCTTGCACGAAGGTGGTGATGGTCTGATCCTTAGTAGAATTTTGGAATAACAACAAAACTGGTCAGGCAAAATCTATGATTTACTGTGATGTTGTTTGTTTCGTTATAGAGCTCCTCATTGGGAGACTGCCACATCCATAGATGAGTGTGTGGCTTCTGGAATTGTGAATTACCATGAATGGTCTTGGTAGTTATTATAAACTGAGTCGCTCACTCTGCTCCTTCCACTCTAACCCGACGGTACCAACGTGGTGTTATCGAGACGCCCTTTTGGGTCCAATCTTAGCGTCAAAATCCCTAGTGATAACCTTGAAGAATGTATGGCTTTCTCTGTACAACTTCTCTAAGTCCATACAGAATCCTTCCACTTCGTCTTCGTAGTAGCTCGATGTCGGCGCGCAGACAACGAACATTGTCAAAGCCAGTATTAATGCACATTCCTTTAATAACTAACGTCCGATTTTGGTTGTTAGCTATTAAAAAGAATCTATGCTCTTGGCCAAAATCATGTCGACACAAACACCGATGCCGCCGGCTCCTTCACTGTTGTTTTGAACGCGGTCTCTGGATATATTCTCACTGTTAAATTACCAGTCTCCCACATCCTAGACGAGCTTGCTTGTTGAAGGGGACTCCAAACCGTCCCCCATACGCTTCTCTGTCACTTGACTGCTGGCTTTGACCGATTTTACTCGTAGAATACAATCCGCATGAACGAGAAACCATCCGCTGACGTATCCATGAATACGCCTAGTAAATACAGAAAGTGCGTGCCAAATCGGCGCAGCAGAAACAGGGAGTCCATCCTCTGTACTGAACAGCGTCACAGCGAAGCCTAAGGTCGCTATTGGTCCGCGATTAACGCCTGGGTACGCGCTACGTAGCCTCGCCATTAACCGGCTCAAGATCCCTCTATGAGGGGATGGAGATATAACTCATACAAGCGAAAAAACAAAAACAAGAGTCACCTATAGCTAGAATCTCTACCTACTGAATAACTCATAGACCAAACGCAGTATGATATCGTCTGACGAGCGCCGGCGGCGTTGCATATTCCCGCCTTTTCCAGCAGGGTAGGCGGCGACGCGTTCGCAACGCGGTCGTTATCGCTGTAGCACCTTGGTGTCCTTGATGTTCGTTTTGTCAATATTCGTTAATGCTTTCTGATGTACTCGTATCCATAGAGTGGTGGTATTGATCTGACATATCGAAGGTTTTGATCTTTATGTGAACTCTTATCATGGTTATTGAACGAAATAAATCGCTTCATCTCCATAGCACATTGTAATCAACGGTGGACCCTCGTGTTTCCCTGTTTTAACTTCACTAGTTGGCTACAAATGGATCTTCGATGCAATGCTCAGACTTTAGACTCGTTTTTTTAGCCCTCAGAGTAGTTTTTTTATCCCGATGAATCTTAGTTCTCATTTCTAATTCTTAAAATCGCATTGTGAATGCGAACCACTCCTCTGAAAAGAGGAATATCCGCTTCATTAATAGGAGTACGCTATAAACTGGACATTAATGGACGGTGTTATGTCATATTTCCTCTCCTGAAGTTGACTGACGGAGACTGATTAATGGACTTTTCTACTTCTTGTAAATTGTTAACTAATTTCGTATGAAAGGATTGGTTGGTATTTTTTGGAAGTCTTGAAAAGTATTGAGCCAAAGCTGAATGATTTCTTGAAGTCGAAGCTGGCGCTTCGATAAATCAGTTTCAGTCCTTAGTCCCTTCTTCGTCGAAACGTATTCAAATTTCGCCTACGACGATGCACTGTACAATTGCATGTCATGTAAAATCGCGTCCGTTGGGAAAACGTATGGGTGTTCGTATGCGTTTCAATGCTTCACCTTTTCCTTTCTAGAAACACACTTGAGGACTGTGTACCTTTTTTTTGGACTCGAGGGAACACAAGCAGTGTTTCTTCTCATTCTTGTTTTGCGCGGGACTTGTCCAGCTCCAACGAAATGATAAGCGTTACGATTGTCGTTTGTAGGATGCGGTTTCGTTTTATACGCAGATTATTGGGTAACTGTCTTAGCCACGTTATCTCTTCCTGAAATTCTCTTTTTCAAACTCCGATAAGATCTCGTTGTGCTCTCGGATTATCTTTTCACTATGTGCAGTGACATAGGCCATGTCGGCGCGGAACGCTATGGCTGCGATGCTCGACGAGCTTATGGGACCAAAAAGGAACGTCGAACTAGGGAAGGACACCACAGTAACATTTGATGTAAGCTTTGGAAAAATAATTTGGTTGTTACTATAATCCTGAAATGAAGCTGATCATAAGCTGATTAGCAGGGGAAGTTACCAATCATAGGTTGATATCATAGCATTTCTATTTCTTAAAGTTTAGTTTAGTTTACCTTTACTATGTATGCGAAGTTTTGTCATCATGGGAATTTCAGGATTCAGATCTCACTTTGTTAAGATCATTGTCGATCGATTTATGTTCAATATAGTAATTGCTACTGTTTCAGGATCCCGACATATGCAAGTACTACATAGTTGGTTTTTGCCCACATGACATGTTTGTCAATACCAAGGCTGATTTAGGTTTGTTGGAGCTTGTCTTACAACATCGTCGCGGTTGTGTCTTGTATATATATATACGAAATTTTTCTTAGCCTCTGTATTTCGACATCTTATCAGTGTTCTTTTGTATTCACCTGAGTTCCAGCCCCACATTGATAGATTAGTGCTTATCAAAGGATGAAGATCTTTTATAACATTAGCTGATTTGTCATATTGCACTGATAGTTCTAACTTTACAATTTCACGAATTCGAATGTTTTTGCAAAGGTAGTGCAACAATTCTTCCCAACAGTTTACCGCCTCCTCATCGTGGCTTAGAAGTCTTCATGGGTGTTGGGCTGCGATGTACAGCGGCAGGATTCATCTCTCTGGCAGGGCCTCCCAACCTGAGAAGGATTCCGGCGTTTCCATCAGGAAGCCCAGCTAGGAGTAAACCAATATCATCGAATTCATCACCGTCATGGTGTCAAATTAGTCGCATGGTGGCAAATCTCCTGATCTGCAGAGATGGCTGCTACCTGTGGAGATGCAGACCTTGGACAAACTTTGGTCGGACTGACCTCAGCACTCCAGTGAGCTATAATGACTAAACCAGCAAGACTCGAAGAAAAAAAAACGTAAGTTATGCTGAGACCCACACAACCACTAAGGACGGACCATCCAAGTATCGAGTAATGTGAGAATTATATCCTATCGGGACAGCTAGCAATAAATGGTTCTTGGCGCTGATTAATTACCACCATTAATTATATAGGAATTTTTAGCCTTTGTAGTAGACTTTATTGGTATACAGTTTTCTGTTGGTTGTTTTTGTGTTGGATCAAATATTTTAGTTTTATTTTAGTTTTTTCTAACTTAAATTTTAGTTATTGGTTGTTCTAGTTGTTCTGTGTTTAGGTGCTTGCCCACGGGTACACGATGATAATCTACGTTTGGAGTATCCGAAAAGTGATAAGTTTGAGAAGCTAGGATTCGAAAGAGAGTTTCTCAAGTTTTTATCGCGTTTGGACGAGGATAATCAGAGGAGAATTCGAAAAAATCTTGAGAAACTCAAAACCAATGAGGAAAACGGCCAAGTACGTTTTTAATGCACTGCTAAATATTAAATGTCTGCATTAAAGTTGATTTAATTTACTTATAGAAAAAAGAGGATATGAGGAAACTTCGAGAAGAGCAAGAGATGGCACGTCTTGATGGAGAAATAAAAAAGTGTATGGCAGATGCAGAAAAGGTATCTTTTAGGCACATTGTCTTACCTGGTTCTGAATAGACTTTGACATTTTTTCTGAAGTTGTTTTTCTTTTTTTCTTTATTTTCCTAAAACTTGGTACTTTTTGCAGTCTTGAGCAACCTTATTTAAGGCTGGTGAGGAAGGTTTGGTTGCCAAATGTCAGGAGCTTGTAGATAAAGCCGAGCAGTTGGAAAAGCAAAAAGCATCCATTGTGGAGGTAATATAGCACCCGCCCTTCGTAGAGTGTCGTGTTTCTTGCAGAACCGGAACGTAATAATATGTTGTGTAGAGTTTTAACAAAACACTCTACTGATGTCGTTTTAGTTCTTTCCATTCTTTTCAGAGGCTAAATAGTAATCTTCCTCCAACAGCTCCAATTGATGAGTCGGCCATTAAAATTATGGAGGTTTGGGTTAAATTACACACGTTTAGTCAGTAATTAAGTGCAAATATATCTAGGTATGTGAAGTTTGCGGATCAATGCTCATAAAGAATGATGCGCAATGCCGAGTAGAAGAACATCTAAGCGGCAAAATGCACATGGGATTCTCAAAAATAAAAGTTACCATTGAGGAGCTTCGGGTGTGTTCTTCACAATTTCCATGTGCTTTTACATGAGACCCTTTTAGCAGAACCTGTATTGAAGGAATCTTTGTTCTTTATGACTTTTTTTTTTAGGAGCGTATCCGTAAGCGTGATGAGGAGAATGAAAAGGAACGCCAGAGGGCTCGTGAAGAACGTGAGAAACGGTAGGTTCAATGATGTTATATATTGAGACATTGTTGAGCAAGTTGCAACAAAAATAAAAAGGATAAAGTTGTTGGGTTGACCAATACCTGATGGATGCGTCATGTATTTGATTTCATTAAGCATCGTTGGACGTGATTGAATGCATATCTGGCCTTTAGAATGACTCGCAGCGGCCTACCGCCGTTGCGAGTCAGCACTACTATCCTGCCGAAGAAGTCTTGTACCGATCTGCCGACCCCTAACGGTGGAAGGCTTAGTGGGTCATGGACGCGGGATTGATCCCATGTGAATTGCAAGGCGCCTCCGACCGCTGCGCCACAGGCGCCCTTGAGCTATTTGATAGTATCGGAAAATCAAGGCGTAATGGTGAATCGTCCGATATTAAGAAATGCATGGTGTGGTGGAAATGAAATTTGCATTGTAGGGGACTATGCCAAGTGTTACCTCGAAATTTGTGACGATTTCGAACCATCTCATCAAGTTTAATATAATCGAACTAGGTAGCTCATTGTTTTTTACACATAAGCGATGTATTCATTGATTTAAATTCGTTTTTATCAATTCATTGATTCAATTCATCACGTCTTTCACTTCGGAGATTTTTTGCTGTACTTTTTGTTCTAAATCAATAGCTTAGTCCAAGACATGTCCTACCAGGTGTGGTCCATGAAAAGCTATTCTCGACGGCCAATAGTTTATAAAAACTACCGGAATTTTTTTTCAATGCACATCATTCGCGGTTGTAGTTGAGCATATTTCCAAACGATCGAGGCAAAATTAGTTTTATCAGCGTATATTTTAAGAACCTTTCTGAATATTCAATTGAAAGGCAATTGCGAAGTGAAATTTGAAATTCTTAGTAGTCTTAAATAGTCTTAAAACGAAGCCGAAGTTTTTATCAAAAAGCTCATTGTTTTTGTTATCTCAATGTTATGGTAATGTTATTAATGTTTGCGCGTAAAAACCGGGAATGAAGATGAGGGTTTGCCCACGACCGATTTTTTTAATAACCTCGGCATTGATCAAATAATTCTTTATATTCTTATTGAGGAAACACGAGGTGTTATTCTATTTATTTATTTACTAACATTCTGACGTTTCGGCTCATTTCGCCTTCCTTAGAACCGCTTTCTATGAGTTTTCAACTGAATATGTGGCATAATTAAGTGGAAAACTCATGGAAAGCGGCTCAGAGGAAGGCGAAATCCGCCGAAACATTGGCTTCTTTATAAATAAAAAAGGTGAAATAGCATCTAATGTTTGCTCAGCAGGAATATAATGGTTTAAAAATCGGTGAATTCGAGTTTTAGAAATGTGCTCCTTTTATACGCTACTTTCGTTTTAGTTGTTTTACACAGTGTTATATTGAAGAGTGGTTATGAGTCGTGTATTTTCAAGGAGCATACGGCTCATGTAGACGACGCAATTAGTAGTCAGTCTTCTCCTTAAGTTAAGCTTCCTTTTCTGATGTTTTTGGTTGATCTTTACTTGTAATATAGATTGAGGCTTAAGACTCGAGGTCTTTCGCGTCACATTCTGTAGTCATCCATACCTCGGTAGAATACCGGCTAGGTTTTCTATCTTTCGTTAAGAAATCTCTTTACAAGCGGTATTTTCTTGTTATTGGAATGGATTACGGAATGGAAACGTTCCGTGCATGCTCGCAAATAAAACTGCGTGCTTTTTTTGTTCTTTTACAAGTAGAGGGCGAGTTTCTTTTTCATTAGTAATCGTGTGATGACGCCGTGTTATGTTCCCTGTTCTGTTTGCTACCCACAAGCATTAACCTTGTATAAAATTAGTTATTTTTTTCTAGATGGCTGTTTCGGAACTATGTAATTTGTGTGCATAAATGTAGGAAAAACTAGATTAAGCGAGGTGCTAGAAGTATAGAAACCACGTGTGTCACTTTTGCAAAGTCTGGATTGAAGCATGATTCTGCGTTGGTTTAATTCTGATTAGTCCAGTTTCGATCATCTTAGTGACATTGTAAGGTATTACCACTGGATTTCAAACTAGAAGGGTATATTGTCGTTTTAGATATACGGTCACATATGGCTAGAAATAAAATTCGAACTTTGTTACTATACTAAAGTCGATAGTCACTTAGTGTGAAACCTTTGTTATTTGCTTCGTCGGAATATATTTGTTTGGTATTACAGATGAAACAAGTGGAAGATTACCTAGATGCACTGACCATTGTTAAGCTTGCCACCTCATAGGTCCACGTCGTTAAATAGCTGTTTTGGTTTCTTTGACAGGTCGGACGCATAATAATCCATTTACCGATTGAAAGCAAATGAACTTACCGTTCCTTGATGGACGTTGTGCGTGGATTTTTCGGATGCTAGCTCAATACCAACATTTAAGCGTTTAAGAAACTAGTGGGAGTGTATAACGCAGTAGTTAGAGGTACTTTGCAACATAAGCTGGTTGGTCGCTGGTCCGATCCCACGTCTTGGTTCACCAGCCCTTCTATCCCTTCCTGGTCAACAGATTGGTACCATACATCGGTAGGCCACAACAACTCATCGTGTGTACATTAGTGTATAGATATTAGATCACCTATAATAATTGATGAGTCAAGTATATATGTATGTATATAGGGCCTCCGACATTGGTCAACGTAGATCGCTTGTTCCTTTTTATACTCTATGAAAGTAGTAACGAAAATGGGACAAAAATGCTTATAAATCTTGGCCAGTTGGTATAGAAGCAGGTTATCTTAATATTCGTGTTTTCACGTGCCGACTTTGTAGTGGCAGAGAGTGTCGCGAAGTGGAATCAAGAAGGTTTACTTTAACAGTATCGGTAGCTAAGGCGTGAATTAACACGTGCTGAACAGTTATTTTGTGTTGACAATAATTTTGGTCTCCTCTGCAATAATTTTGGAAAGATACTATCTATCACAAAGCAGGGTGTGGCAAACCTCAATTTCGCTCTTTTTCAGGTGTGAGTGGAAATGGTAGCGTTTCGTTAGCCTGTTAGCTTGGTTAGAATTTTGTGAATCTTGTCGGTTGAAACTTTTTTCGCAGTTTTCATAAATAAAATCAGGAAATCAGTTGAAATTATTAAGAAGGCTTTGTGGGAATAACGTGCCTATTTAATGCAGACCGTTTTCTTGTAAGTGGTAGTTAATATTAAGGGATAAAGGATAAAGTTCAGGGCATTCATCAATCCCTGAGGCATGCGTCATGAATTCGACTTCATTAAGCATCATTGAAGGTGACTGAATGCATATCTTGCTTTTTCGATGACTCGCGCTGGCCTACCGATGGATCGAGTCAGTGTTGCCTTCCTTCCAGATTGGTCTGGTACCATTTTGCCAATCCCGGAGGCTTTGAAGACTTGGTGGGTCTGGGGCTCTGACATCGTTCCCATGTGTATTGCAGGGCGCCTCCTACCACTGTGCTACATGCGCCTTTCAACATTATTTCTCCTGATATATGTTTAGCACCAAGTTTTCTAATGTGCGCATTTCGGCATTGATCCAACGGTCGTCCAGTTTCCAAATTCACTTTCACAACCACGTTAGATCCGTGTTCACTTAATATCCCTTCAGAATTCTGATTAGGTCTTATTGGTGGATTTTTTAGTGAACGTGAGAGAAGGCGGTCACGCGATCGGGATAGATCTCGTGATCGAGATCGACGCACTTCACGAAGGTAATTTGCTGCAGTTTTTTCTTTTGAGTTTTTGCATTTTTTGTTCGCTACATTGAGTGTAGCATTCATTGCGTTACAGGTCACGATCGCGTTCACGGGATCGCGAGCGTCGTCGCAGTCGCTCTCGTGATCGCCACCGCCGTGACGATCGTGAACGACGGAACAGAGACAGAGATGATCGCGATCGACGACATCGTCGATAAATTATGCTCGCATCGCTGCTAGATGAGGTGCGCGCGAGGATCTATTTGTCCCGCGTTTTCCTTCACGCATCTTGTGTGACAATAATACGGTTCTCATATTTATCGCCGCGTCTGTCGCATCTCGTAGTTTTTTTTTATTTTGTGTATTCATATGATACATACACAATCTGAATCAGTAAACGTACGTCGCCAGTCTTAGGTTTCTTTCGAATTCATTAAGCAAGTATTCTGCAAATTTTCAATTCTCCTTGTGCATCATTGCACTCAGATACGGCCGTAAGCACTGCTTTCCGAATCCGTGAACCCAGTCCTCCTCCGTACTTGGTGATGTTGTGTCCGTTCAGGTACAAAAAGACTTATTTTCATCTTTAAAAGTTTGTTACATTTGTTTGTACATGTTTTCTGTCACATATAAATACCGTGTAATGGCGCTGATCCTGGCATTAACGAGACAAGAGAGCGACGACGGTGCGGGCATCTGCTTATACGCGCCGCGCTCCATCAACATCTTAGCTTGTGGCAGGTGCGCTTTTCTCTCAATGAGGGAGTCTGTTCAGTAATCCTGGAACATGTTTGTAATGAAGGAGTTCGTTTGATTATTTTGAACTGATGATTAAATAAAGATAATGAATACTACTGTGCTTGTTTCATTTTTGTTCAGAGCGTTGCTTGATAGCGTCAAGATTCCGATAAGGGTTTGTGAAATGCAAGCTGTAACGTTTAGCTGTTTTCCAATACAGGTATGATAGGATTTTGTGCTTGTATTTAGGAGATATGAGGTTCTTCTCGGTTCGGCCACTTTTGCTGTGTACTCATTTATCCACCGGACATGACTTCATACCTGTTCCTACTCTGGTAGCGCAAGAGTTCTTGCCGATCGGCGTACAGTACAGTTCAGAGTAGTCTCACCGTCCTAGTTTTTGCTGTCGTTGCGTTTTTAATATCTTTTTGGTGCATCCAAACGTGGAATGCGAAACCACGTCGTACTTCTGCCATAAGGTGTGATGTTGTTAAACTGAGACGTAAACATTCCCTACTGGTGCTCGCTCTTCTGCCTTCGACTATGAAGTACTTCCACTGCTTCTCATGAACTATCCATATACAGGCCATTGTTTATCTTTTTCATTGTCCATAAGATGTTGTAATATAATTAAATACGACGAAGGGCTTCCACATGTTGGTAAGCAAACCAACCAATCGTCTCGAGGATTATCTTAGGATCTAGCTTGTAATATCTGATTTCACAAGTCGTACTCTGAATGTTCTGTTAGTCTTTATAAAACTAGTCCACTCGAGTTAGATTTTTTCTTTGACTGTGGGTAGAAGAAAGCAAGCTTTGTATTTAAGGTAAGTTATTGCTTTTCAATTATATTCAGCTAACCACAATGATGTTGAAATATTTCCAAAACTCTGGACGGCAGGTGGCTGCGGTGAGGATCGAACACGCTATAATCCTTTCCGGGGCCAAGGTGTTCACCACCACACCATGCGCGTACTTTCGTTTCGCCTTTCTGTCAGCTGATTCTCTGTCTAGTCGATATATTCATGTTCAGCTAGTCGTTTGTCTATTTTCGTCGATGTATAATCTGGAGTGAAGATTCACTGTTTTGTTACTGAGTACTATCATTTGTTAATCCATAATTGGTCAATTTGAGATCTAATGGTGTCATTTTTGGTGGCTAACTGTGAAATACCTGATTTGAAGTACTACCATTCAGATCATCGAGTATTGTTCTCTGTGAACTTCTATGTATATGCACTACGTTGTCAGTGTGCTCACCACTTGTTGCTTTAAGAAATGTTCTCTGAATTGAAATGCAGAAACTGACTTTTCTGTGGTTACCCTTCTGCGGCCAGAGTTTCGTCAATTTTTTAATGGGTTTTAAATTCAAGGTGGTGATATTGCGTATTGCATCGACTAGCTGTCAAGAAGTTTTACTGTTATCTGAGTTTCTTTAAGCAGATGCTCCTAGTAGCGTTTTGTTTGCCTCGATTTTCTTTTTTCGATCTGGATTGTTCGTGTGGTTTATGGTTCTCGTTTCTTTTGGCTCTGCCTTTTACGAGTTGTTTTTGAAATCACTGTTTTAGGTGTTAATCGGTTGCTTTTGTTCAGAAATCTAATGCACTATGGTGGTTATGTTCATCGAATCCTGGGTACCATTCATATTCTCGCCTCAACATCGATTGCTTCATGCGTCATTCTTTTTTTTCTTCGTCCCATACCTCTACAGGTTTGCGACTGTACATTTGTTCAGAGAGCACTGGTATTAAAGTCTATATAACATGCATACTCTAATAGAGTTTATGTGTTTATTACGTGGTATGAGTGAAATCACAGGATGCGTGTAGCGCAATTGTTGGGGGTGCCATGCAATACACATGGGATCGATTCCCAACCCGAGAGCTGATCAAGTTTTCCATCTCTCCGGGGTCGGTTAATTGGTACCAGACTTGTCTTGGAGGATAGTAGCATTGGCTCGATACATCGCTAGGCCACCGCGAGTTATTGCTTAGGCCAGATATGCGTTAAATCACCATCGATGCTTACTCAAGTCGAATGCATGGCGCATCCCTCAGGGATTGATCAAAGCCGAGAGCTTTATCCTTTATCCTTTATATATGTGTTGTGTGTGTGTGTGTGCGCGTGTATGTGCGTGTGTCTATGTGTGTGCATGTGTGTGTCTGTGCACAGTGACTGGTGATGAAGTCAATCAGGAAGCAAGTTGATGGTTTCAGCCACCCCTAACGCTCTTCTCCATTCCAGGCGGGAATCCCTCCCATTAGATCTCAGACATCGATCAACGCAAAGAGCTTTGTCGTTTTTTATGAGTAGAACCGATCCTGGCCCAATAGTGGAATGTTTTTTTTTCATAATGTAGTTAACGCATAGCATTTTTTTTTTGTGACACAACAAAATTTGACTTTATAGCAGCTCTTATAATTCACTTATTATTAATTTAGTCTAGTACTAGGGAAGAAAAACGTTGTGAGAGGACTACATTTGCCTTGTGTTGAGATAAGATAGAGGATTACTGAATAATCCTAGTGAGCCAGACTGTAGTTAACTAAAAATCAAGGCAGGTTTCTCTTATGTTGGAAAGTATACGAAGTTAAGACACTCTTACGGCATATTGTAAGTTACCTATTTGATCGTGCAGCACACGTGAACGAGCTGTCTTAACTAGCAATGTGAACTTCAGCATAGTTTCGCCGTTTTTTCTCATTGATCGTTCTGGTGGTTTTCATATTTGAGTGTGGCGACAAGTTCGAGTACCATTTCGTCGTCTAAAAACTATCTTCAGCTGCAAATGCAGCTTTTGGTTGGTTACGAATGCATCCGCACTTCTTTTATCTGCTGGAGTACACTTGCATTCTCTTCGAGCCTCTTTTACTGTTCTTTGTTGTTGACTTCACATTGTCTGATCACACCACACCCATATGTGTTTTGGTTTCGAAATCTATTCACCTGCATATCTTCTGGATATTTTCTTTGCACTTACTTTCATATCTGGGAAGACATTATTCAAGCGCTTTGTTAGCTGATCGCGGAATCCTCAGTGTGTTTGGAGTATCAACTCTCACGTCTCAGCAGACAAGCTTACTCTTGGGAGGACCGCTAGATGAGAAAGTGAGCTCGGAGTTTTGTTTCTATGAGTCGGTCTGTGGTTCCGTCAGAGGACCATATGTGACCTCTGCTGTTCAATTCTATGAACACAGTTTTTTATTCATGTCGTTTTCCATGTCCCGCAACGCCGTAGATATATGTGTAGTGTGGTCTCTAGAACCAAGAAACCGCCTGTTTCTATCTGTTAGGCATTGCACCGTTAGTGTTTTATGAAACTAGTTTTTATGTCAATTGTCTGTACGTTCTCTCATCCTGTCCCCACCGCAGGCACCATCCGTCCGTAGTTTTGCATTTGTCTGAGCATCATGTCTACACTTTGTTGCCGCTCAAAAGAGATGACGATATCATCGGCAGAGATGCTTTTCGAGCAAGAGCAAGAAGACTCCAATCGAACCACTTGTTTAACACTTGTACGATAACTCCAGTTCTCTAGGATTCACAACATATTGGGTCATTGCGACCAGTGTTACGTCAATATAGATGATTTTGTTCAGCTGTTTACTTTGGGACACGGAATTCCGTCTTTTGCTTCTTCATTATCGTGGTAAACACTCCATCGTGATTCCTTCTAAATAGCAGTTTAGCAAATGGATTGTCAAGCTGGCACGAGGTTGATAAAGATATTTATCCGGTTTCCACAGTCGTTCGTCTTTTCGACATGATGTCGTCGTCGTCACATTGAGTCGGATCTTCTTCAGTGGAGCACAGCTCGAAAAAGAGGAAGATAGGAAAAATTAGTGTCATCGTTCTATGCTATTTATTTAAATCTGATAAATCAAATAGTTAAAGATGTTTCGTGAAGTTTTGATCTAGTATAGTGGAGATATGAATGTCTATTTCAGCTACTTTCATGAGCAACACCAAATGAAATCGTACTCAGTGGAGCGTGCAATGTCATTAGCTTGGGATCGAGCAATAACAAAGCCTGGAATACCCTTTAGACGAGCTGTTGTAGGGTACGATTTTTCTTTTGTTAACAGTAGTGTGTGGTAAATTTCTTATTGTGGTCTCATTTGTCATCTAAGTCCATAGGTACTATTGAGACTCATGTGGTTCGAAGACAGGATATTTCTTTGAAAAAATGGGGACATTCTATTTCTGACATGGAATAGAGCATGATTTACTCCTGTCACGAAAAGCATGATTCTTTTTTTTTTTTTTTTAATAAACCCCGAGTGGGTGAAACATCTTGCGCTCGCCGAGACAAACTATAGCATAGGTTGTTTCTTAGCATTTTGTTGAAAGTGCTGTACTCTTTGTTAGCTTGGGTTTCATCTTTGGTGATAAACCCTACTGTAGATCTAAGTTTAGTACCCATATACAACACTATCCGCAATAAAGGCAAACAGGCAGTCGAAGTGGTGGGAATTGAACAATGATTCCATTTAGGTTAAGTAATCTAGCATATAACCTGCAAGCTGAGAGTGTGGGGTGTTATCCTTTATCGTTGGTGATAGTTTTGAAGTTCCAGCTGAAGCAGTACCTCGCGTAATTTTATGGCTTGACATGCTATTCACATTGTTTTTGCTTCAAATGCGCGCCATAGCCTAGGTGAGATCGCATTTCCTTCAAGCTCAGCAGGTTGGTGTATTTTATAGGGTTTTAATGCTTTTTTTTTCCACAGTGTTCACCACCACACTATGCGGGTGCTTCGTTTCGCCTTTCTCTCAGATAATTTTCTGTCTACCAGTGCCATCAGCAATCACCCGTCAACGGGATTGATCTGGGTGCACTGATTTTTATTTCGTTTATCAAAGTTCAGTACGAGTTGGAATTGTCGTTTATTGTGCTGGAAGTTCAAAACCCTTTTTTTTTCTTGGAAATACTAGTAGCGTTCTTTATAGGGCGTATATCAGTGCGTTGACTTTTTCCAGTGGAATATATGCAGATTCAGAGAATCTAGTGTGTCTTATTCCGTAACTGTGTTGCTATAGGCATTTTTACATTTACACGTAGTTATGCAAATTTTTAGGTATATGTCCTCCGAAAGCACTTTTGAAACTGTTGTCCGACAAGTAGAGGGCGCAATTCCTCGAGCCCAGTACCATATCGGTGGAAATGCAGCTCTTATGGCAGAGAGAATAGCGTCTGGATTCCCAAGTACAGAGGTATATTTGTGGAAACATTGAGACATTTAGGAGCTTCAGTAATGCAAAACGTTGACTTGAACAACGATTTTTGTGTCTTGGTTTTATAACTCATTAATTAGCATACGTCCAGGTGTGGACATCTTATGGTTACATTTTCATTAATTTTCAGGTGTATTTAGTTGGTCCTATTGGCCCTAGAAGTCAAGCGCTACTAAATCCTTCCGTCAGGCGAACAAATGCTACTCGAATAGTTAAAGTGAATGTTTAGTTAGATGGATTTCTTTTCAAGACCACGATATAGGATGCGATGTAATTTCTTCTTCTCCACTAATTTAAGGATGAACTCCACGTTATCCTCGAGTACAAACAAGGTGAGACATTGGGCGACTGGATTGCTCCTAGTAGTAGTCGATTCATAACAAGCCATGACCACTTCAGGTGCTAATTCGTTTTGTCTACTTTTTTAAATTGGAGTTTGCTATGACATTGTTACATGTTACTCTTGGTAGAGATCTACTTAATGCTTCTTTTCTCTTTTTTACTGCTTACTTGGATACTATATACTATATACTTGGATGGCCCACTTTCATTGGTTATGCGAGCATCAGCATAATTTCCGTTTTTTCGGACTTTTACTGGTCTAACCGTTGTGGTTCCGTAGTCCCTATGTCAGCCAGGCCAAAGTCTGTCCCAGGTCGTCACAGCCACATGCAGTCGCCGTCCTTGTGGATCAAAGGGGGATTTGCTACCATACGACTAGTTCATATCAAGGCGGTGGTGATGAATCCTGTTATTGGTTTACTCTCAGCTAGGCTTCAGGATGCAAACGCCGGACTTCTCAACTTGTGAGACCTTGCTAAGGGACGAATCTTCCTGTTGTACATCGCAGCCTGACACCCAGGAACACGTGTTAGCCACAGTAAGGCGTGGGGTGGTTTTTCCTTATTATTGTTCGAGAATTTGAAATGATGACTTTTTTTTTCTTCGGAAGTCAAGTGGTTATTCATTTGTATTTTATAGTGGTAGCACATTGGTAATGGAGATGTTTTTTAAAGCAATAGCACAATTCAAACCAGATCTCACAATCATATCTGGCATACATACACTAGAGTTTCAGGTGAGTTCTCGACAAATATTTTCTCTAACATTCTTAGCAAGTACTTTATCTTTAGAATAAAGAAATGCGCTTGGAAAAGTTACGGATGATTAGGCGAAATCTTCTACAGATATCATCGAAAGTGAGTTGGGAAACATTTAACTTGAATTTCTATGTAGTGATGGATTATTTGAATCTGCACATATTTATCGCTTAGAATTTTGTTATAGGTGCCTATTCATTTTGAACTGGGCAGTGTTGCAGACGCGACGTTCATGTTTGATATACTACATCGTGTAAGCTTTCCATTGTAATATCTATTGTTGAGGGAAATTACATAGTAAACAGTTCGTTTTCTTTTGAGTCCAATTTCTATGCCTGCATTTTGGAAGGTCTTTTGTGTTTATAAAATGTCAATGACGCGTGTAGCGCAGTAGTCGGAGGCGCCCTGCAGTGCACACGTGCAATCGATCTATGCGCCCATGGCCCACCAAGGCTTCCATCCCTCCGGGGTCGGCAAATTGGTACCAGACTTGTCTGGGAGGATAACAGCACTGGCTCGATACATCAACCGGCAACCGCGAGTCATTGTATAGGCCAAATATGTGTTCAATCACCTCCAACGGTGCTTAATAAAGTCGAATGCATGGCGCATCCCTCAGGGATTGATCATCGTCTAGAGCTTTATCCTTTTTTGTCCTATATAAAATTTTGAAGTGTGTAGAGTTTCTTTGAACTTAATTATTATATTAATAGCGATTGCTGGCTATTTAAGAATCGACAAAGTAATATACATACCGTATTAATGAGGATTTTAGTATTGCACCATATCTTTAGCAAAAGTATTATTCACAATTTCACTGCCTGAGAATCTGACGAGAGAAAGTAAAAAAAAAAAAGGTCCTTAGAATGAAACTGCAATCAGATAGCTTCATTTTTATTCTTCTGTTTCTAGATAATTCCACATGTTGACTCGTTGGGCATCAATGAGCAGGAATTAGCCTTCCTTTCCCACGTGGCTGGTGGGCCGCATATGGAAGAGTACCCAGTACAAGCAGGGACAGTTCATGCTCATAAGGTGAAATTTGTTTCGTCGCAATTTTTCAAAATACCGTTTTCATACTGGCTTAGGTTAGGGAGTGAAGTCGTTTTGACGTTTTATTTCAATTGGAAAAGGGTACAAATAGAAGTTATTTTGGGTTGTGGAAATGCTGGATTGGCTACTTCGGACGTTTGGACGCGATCGAATGAACCCAAATTCGAAAAACTTTGGATATCGGCTCCAAAGGATTCATTTTCAATGTTTGACATACCAAATGGTGGTGAGTGCGAGAATTTTTTGAAATTTCCTTTAATAAAATGGTAAAATTGTGATTCCGATTAGGGCCTCAACTGAACTTGGTTCATTACTGATTTGTGCTCCCCAGATCAGTCCCATTAAAAGGTGATTGTTGTTGGCGTCGCTAGGTTGAAAATTAGCTGTGGGAAATACGAAACGAAGGACCTGCATGGTGTGGTGGTGAATGCTCTAGCCGCCGGAAAGGGTAGTTGTGAGTTCGATTCCCTACCCTGCCACCTGCGGTCTGGAGCTGAGCTCTTAATATTATCTGCATCTGCGCGTAAAAGTTCCACGTTGGTTTTTTTTTTTTAAAGAAAATATAGGATATTAAACCGGCGGTGTATCACCATGTTCTGACTGTGCTTTTTGATCTCCAGCATGTTCGACAATATAGAGATTTTTAAGAAACCGCTATTTACAATTTTTGCGAACAGTACCAGTACATGCTCTTACAACAGCTGAAATCTTGGAAACCATTCATCTGTCTTAGAAAACTTTTTAGCTAATACACTGGCAAATTATGTCTGATATTTCAAAATTATAAAGAGGCAACAAATCAGTACCCAAAGAGGGAACAATTACAGAGCCGACCGAAGCTGCAAAGACAGGGGCTGTTTTTTTTTCTTCTTTTCAGTGAAAAAATATCTTAAGACATTGTCCTTACAGCTGAAGGATGGAAGCTTTTTGGCCACCCCTACATCAAAATCAACGCACATTGTGCGTTATAGGTCAATATTATTTCCTCGGAAATCCGAGTCGATTATATTGTTTTACTTTCTAGGTAAGCTCTGGAAATGATTGGTCGAACTTGGCATCTGGGTTGGCGGCATCCTCGCGATTAGCAGGACGAATGGCTTGCAATCTTGTAAACCAGGTTTGCATTTCTGAACTTTTAAAGGAGTCCAACGTTTTTGTGCAATTCTAAGTGGTGATCGAAGGGTAACGTTAATTTTGGTGAGTTCCTAGTTTTCTTCCCACAATTGGCTAACTATTGTACTCAGTTTTCCCACCTGGCAACAATCGCTCGGTCGGACTCACGTGATGTGATAACGCGAATGTACTTAGAAAGGTCTATTAAAAGATAATGCTGCTTGCTGTGTTATACTTTATATCTATGCTTTATCTACGTAATATTTTATAACTCTTTCGATCGAATTATATATATATGGGTTCGAAATTTTTGCGTGGTTTTGTGGGAGCTGGTCATCACCATTGTCTGATTTTAGCTACAGAAAACTTTTAGCTTCTAAACAATCATAGCATAATCTCCATTTTTCGGAGGCCTGCTGGTTAAGCCATTGTGGTTCTCAGGAGTCCTGAGGTCGGCCTGGTCAAAGTCTGCCCCAGGTCCTTCACCACCACGGGCAGTCGCAGCCCTTGTGGATCAGAGGGAGATTTACCACCATGCGACTTTGATACCAAGACGATGGTGGATCCTGGTATTGGTTTAGTCTTAGCCTGCTTCCTGATGGAAACGCCGGACTCCTCAGCTTGGGAAACCCTCTCCCGGGTGACGAATACACCCGCTGTACATCGCAATCCGACACCCATGAACACCTCTCAGCCACGAGAAGACGGTAAACCGTTGGAAGATTCTCCATGTTCTCCATATTGCTAACTGCTAACCAGTGAGAAATCAGATCTAGAGTGGAAGGTTAGTACATCCCTATTAACTTAACCATATTGTGGTTGAACTCTAGAGTCACTGCATTGAGAAGCCCGCATGTTCCTATCTCATTTTTCATCGTGGAATCTATGTATGGGATTATGAAACAGAAAAGGGATAAATCGACGAACATGCGACTCATCTCACGATGAGAATCCTAACGTAATTTGAGCATCGAATGTGCATTTCAGTTCAACATTCATAAACATTTCATCGCTACTGAAATATATATGTTATTGGATTTTTTTTCTCGATACACTTTACGCCGCGTTAATTTCTAGTGGACATTGTGGTATACGCTCCTATAGTTGAGATGGTTTCAACTTCAAGTTTTTAATTTTTAAGCGACAGATTTGGAACTATTTTGTTTAAGGGTCGTATGGAAACCGATATGTTGGAAGTTCGAACGGCTCCGTCGTTCATTCTCGACAAGAAACTTGGAAAGGTGTACAATTTCCATGCTCATAAGTATGTTTACAATTTAAAAACTTCGTTTGATTTCGGTAGAACATTGTGATTTTATAGCTTTTTGCCGTCTGTATCTTATGTCAAGTGTTGTTTTTCTTTACCTATCATGCGTGGAGGGTTAGTAATGTCGACGCTACCACCGCAATAGCTTATTCATTTTAACCGCTGATATAATTGTAAGGGCTGGAATTGGAACTACGATGTATTTGCGAATCTGTTTCCAGCTATGTTTTTTGGCAAAATGTTTTGTTTTTGAGCACGGTTTAATACACCAATTGTGTTTATTGTTTGTAGTAATAACACGGCTGAGAGAAAAGTTAAGCGAAAGACCAGCATGGCGTGGTGGTAAGCACGTTAGCCCCCAGAAAGGGTAATAGCGTGTTGGCCCCCATCGCAGACACCAGCGGTCCTGAGTTTTTCAAATATCTCAACATTATTATGATCGTAGTTAGTTTTTCACATTACCTTGTTCTTTGTATTACCGATACTATAATACTTGCAGTCCAATCGCTTCATGGATGCGAGATCAAGTGTTGTTTATCTTTACACCGGTGTTGGTGTGCAAGTTTCCAATGAAAACAGTTGGTGTGGACGACGCGATTTCGACAACAGGCCTGCTTTATTCGCAGTTCTACCGGTTCGATAGCGATATGAAGTGGTAACATCTCAAGGACGATGTGCTCTCAATATTTTTTTCGGGTTTGATACCCTGAGGGAGAATGGTATTGTAATCATACATTTTTCCAACATTCATTTTCTATGCCTTTGACACTATGTTCAATTTATGTTTAGGGGATTTTTGGCAGTCGATTGTTACCTATAATATGTGTTCTACATGCTCCCTTCTGATTCGTTGTATACTCATAGGTAGACATTGATCATTTTTCGCTTAAATGTTAGGTGTATGTGGAAATAATGGCGGACTTTCATCAATATCTGACTCTCGGAGCGACTTTTTCAAAATATGTTTTCGGCATGTAGTTAGTTGCCAAATATTTTCTCAAGAAATTGTCGTAGGGGTTTTCGAACAAACGCTAGATCGCTGGTGAGAGGTCCGATGAATAGAAATGAGGCGGAGTTTCATAACGCGTGTACTCTTTGGTAACAACATTGGCCGTTTTCTGTTGATCAGGTCTGGATGCATAGACCGTAATTTTTGGTGCATCTCATCGACTTTATGGTGGAGCTGTGCTGTTACCGATCTGCGGACGTGTAGAAAGTCATGGTCGATTAGTTCGATCTTGGACCACTAAGTAGTTACTACAGTCTTCTTTCTGTGCACATCCAGCTTTTGGAACAGTTCAGGAGCATCAAGTTGATCTGTTAATTGCGGTGGACTTCTTTGTCGTCTTGTATGGTCGGCATTTTATTGCAGGCTATATTTTGAAAAGGTTTTTTTTCCACTGAGGGAAATTGCGCTCTCCTGGGACCAACTCGTTTCATGGAAGAAATGAATAGTTTCTGTTGTGTAAATGAGGCGCAAACTAACCTTCACATCAACTCACGTGTGCTCAAGAAAAAGGTAAGCCTTATGGGGTAGAAGAAACACAGAGAAATTACTTGAAAATTATCTATTTGACCTTCGTGTGGCACCTATTTACCAAGTTTTTCCACACTTTCCGTGTTTTCCAGACGGTCAAAGATTGTACCACTGTTACCAATGAGCTGTTGGGAAGCCTGTCGAGTGTTTTATAGCGGATTTACTACGGTTATCGCTCCTCCAGATGGTCATGGTCACCTGGTGACAAGCGTTCATGACTTCTTTTGCTGTCGAGACTAACATTTCCATTATAAAGCTTTTCAAAGACAAGGTACACTCTCTATCTGGAGGTGCTTTAGACTAGTGCTTTTTTGACATTCCAAGTAAGCCTTAAAATAGTGAATGGCAGGAGTCTAAACGATGGACTTACTTGGATGGCCCATTTTCATTGGTTATGCGATCATCAGCATAATTTCCGTTTTTTCGGAGTTTAGCTGGTCTAGCCGTTGTGGTTCCACGGGGTCCCCGAGGTCAGCCAGGCCAAAGTCTGCCCTAGGTTTTCACCACCCCAAGCGGTCGCCGCTCTTGTGGGTCAGAGCGGGATTTGCCACAGTACGACTAGTTTGATATTTGGATATATCTGTTAGCTAGTTTCGTGATGGAAAAGTTGGACTCCTTCTCAGCTTGGGAGAGCCTGCCGGGTGGATGCATTCTACCACTGTAAATCGCAGTCCGACATCCAGAAACACCTCCCAGTCACGATAAGGCGGTAAACCGTTGAGAAGAGACTAACCAGAATACATTTGTTATAAAATGTATCTAGAAAATTTCTGACGAGGTGTGCCATTATGCGTGCAAATACTTGATGTTTATATAGTATCACTGAAATTCACTGCAAGTCGAACATACTGTTTTCTCTGCTTCTCTGTTGTAATTATTTTACTGGCTACTTCTTACATTCTATATTAAGTTCAACTTAAAGTTACTCATGAAAATCTGTTGAAAGATGACATCATGTATTTAATGTTTAGGGACTACTATCCGTTGTTTGAAGCCAGTTGAGTAACGAATTAAAAAAAAGCGAAAATAGGATATATTTGGTTTTATTGTTTTATCATGTAGCAATAAAGTCCTTATCGGTCTCAGCAGTTTTTGTGTTCGGCGTCAACGGCGTTCAGTATACTTTTAGATGAGGGAAAAAGTCTCCTCTTATGTTTTACTTGTAAGTTTTCCCAGAAATTACGACTGTGCACACAAAAGGGCAATTAAGTCCTGTGACTATATAGCGTGTACGAGGAGGCAGATTCCAAGATCTCACGTGGCATCCCATCCGTTGAATTCATCTGCGTTTCAGAAGAAAATACAGCGTTGCTTTTGATCCACTTCTAACAACTATTTGCTTCCCAGGGACTGGTCACGTAGTTTTCCGAGTAATTGGCAGGGAATTTCTTGTAAATCACAGTAGTTACAGTCAGATGCGCCAAACTGGAGTTCCAATTGTGATTTTGAGACGATGGCTGCGTAAACGAGCGTCAGCTCGGCAATCGAAGCCTAGTGACTCAGGGATATTGGATGAGGGAGCTACATTCTCAGATGTGCACTCCGTTGTATTGGATCCACTCACCAAGTTGCCATATTCGGAAGAAGTTGGTTCATTTGGATACCTTTTTATGCATCCTAGTTTTGTCACATTAGAGAAATGCCCAAGACTGTACTAAACAAATAAGGGAATTTCTTCTGCAATTGAAAATTCTATTTATAATTTATATATATCTAATTTGTTGCCCTCTCGATGAGCAAACGTGAGGTTAATGCATATGTTTGTTTCACGATGGCTAACGTTTCGGCGCATTCCGCTTTTTTTCAGAGCCTGGAAGGGTTAAGTTGATTTTAAATTCAGTCAGCCAAATAGTTTCATTACCCGAACAAAAAACCTAATACCTAAGTGTCATTCGTATTGGGAAACACCTTCTTCGGACGCTCACCGTCTCTATAGATTTTTTCTTGTGATTATGGAAGTATTTGACGGACTAGGTGGCACATCAGCTTGACTTTTCTAGGCTCGGAAGAAGATGGAATACTCGGAAAGGAAGAAAAAAGGTAAAAGGATAGAACTCACTGAAAAATATTTGAGTTTTATTGCTTTACAATTTGCATCAATTCTTACAGTTTGTAAAGGAACATGTGGAGAAAACGTCCAAGGAGATATTGAAGGAGAGAAACAAATCCAAGTAAGTGTTTAACTGTTTGTCTATTCCACTTTACTTATTTGTACTTGCTGCTGATCTCCTACTCTTTATGTTACCGGTTTATTACTAAAAGAGCACATGGGATGAGACTACTTTTTTTCTTGTTCCACATCCCTGAGAAGTTTCACACCAGATTTGATGACACAGATCCACATCGCTACCAAGGATATAAGAGAGCTTATGTGTTTAATGCATTTGCAATTTTATGCATCGTATGTGGCTCATACATGTTGGTTTTGACTGATGTGGAGAATATATGACCCAGTGATTCTTTTTCTGTTTTGCCATACGAACATGCTTCTGGTTAGGTTTCTACGCATAATTTTCGAAAAAACTACTGTTCAGTCTTACGGTGATAAACTATTGTTGGTGAGGAGAGTACCATTTTTCAGCTAAACAGATGGGAGTGCATGAGTTTTGCATCAATCATTTGTTTAATGAATGAAAGTGGTAAAATGAAAGCCTCATACTAATGAGGAGTGTATTTCGAACTACTTGTATACATTGCACTCATTTCTCAGTAGCACTTAGTTTAAAAAATTTGCTTCATTTTTTCAGAGATGCTTGAATAGGCAGGAATGAAAGATCTACATCTCCGTACACTTCCCTATTGAATATCTTATTTCAAATACTGGTTTTTAAGCAGATAGCGCATGACCCTCAGATTTGCATGGCTGCCGTTTGGGACTACGCCGAATTTCTTGGGTGCTTCTTAATTAGTAGTACTGGGCTGGATCAATACAGAAAGTAACGAATAACGTTGGTTTTTCCACAACAGAGGATAAATTTTTCATAGGTACGGGAACGGTTTGAAGATCTTAGAGAATGACAGAAGGTTTTCTCTGACAGACGACCATTCAAGCGTATTGCTTTCAGTATTTGTGTTTTGTAGCTTATGCTGAGTGTATTTTGGTATACCTATCAATCCATTGCATACGATTACTATGACCTGTCGTGACAACATAGAAAGTGAAGACAATGAATCACTAGAGAAATATGTAACTTTATATGTATAACATATTAGTCATGATACCCGTTTTGTGATGACTGAGGATATTTTTCGGTAACTTACTTGGATGCTTGGATACTTGGACGGTCCGTCTTCACGAGTTGTGCGGACCTCAGCACATATGCCATTCGTTCCTTTCTCTCGCAATCGTAGTCCATGGCGGTGGTCTTGTTCGAGCATGGTATCGCTTGCGAGTCTCATACCGTGATCTGTAAAACAACTGCAGCTGCGTGTACAGCTGATTAACTTTGTTTACGAACACGTCCGCACAACGTGTAGGTGGTCGCCCAAGGGGACGTTTGCATTCTCTTGGAGTCCACTCTACTGTTCTTTTTGTCCATCTGTCGTCTGTTCTTCTCATTATGTGACCGGCCCATCTATGTCTCGCTCTCGATGTATATTCTCCTGGATCTCGAAGATGTGACAGATTTCGAAGGTCAGAACTTCGCATTCCGGCTAGATATTGAGAGTGCCGGTTATGTCTTAGAAGACATCGCTCAAGCGCTCTGTGAGTGGTGCGAAGAATTCTTGACGTTGTTGAAATATCAACCCACGTCTCTGCACCACAACAGAGCGCTGGGAGGACCGTAGAATCGAAGAGATGAGCGCGGATTTTCAGGTCCTTTCCCAACAGACTTCGATGACCCTGGACACGGCTTGGATGTGGTCCATGCAGCAAAATCCTTTTCGAAATCCTGCTTGTTCGACTAGTGACGCCTCATCCAATGTCCTTGATATGCGCGAGAGGATAATCTTCGTGAAAAGCTTGTAAAGTACATTTAACAAGCATATAGGACGATAGTTACGAAGATCCTTTCCGTCTCCTTTCTTAGGCAGAATGACCGTGCACGACGTCCTCCACTGGTCTGGGATTTTTTGCTTTTGAAGGTATGCTGTCATATGGTCTGCGAGAAGTACATGTAAATTGTGGTCTCCAGCTCTAAGGAAATCGGCGGTGATATTGTCTAGTCCTGGAGCTGTGCCTCTTTTCATGCTTTCTATCGCAACTCGAACCTCCGACGGAAGAATTCCAAGTGGTGTTTTTTATCATTGCGGATGACTTCCTCCAAATGATAGTAGAACGCATTTATTTCGTACTCATCAGCTGCGTCGGTTGGTGAGTAGCAGTTGATGATAGTGATCTTCTTATGATGCGACAGTTGAAGACGGTGGACGGCTATCCGAGGGGGAGGATCTCGTATGAGTCGACGAGATGGACAATGGACAGGTGCACGACAAAGCCTACGCCGCCGACATTTCGTGACGGACCTTTTCTCCACGGATCACAAAGGTTCCCTTGCTTAGACGGCGTATGTCGGTCTTCTTGATTTTTGCTTCTTGTAATGCGATCTGCGACTACGAGAATTGCGTGAAGATCGGCATCTGTGGAGAGTGTTCTGGCATTATACGTGCATAGTAAGTGCATTATACGTTCATAGTAACATCGCCACTACACCCTGAAATACAACGATGGAAGCTGTGGTGCGTTTCGTTCCAGTAAATTACGAAGTTTCACCATTAATTCCCAGCCAGTTCATTTTCCATGAGACTTGACTATGATTATCTCAATTAGCATAGAAATCTAAATTTAATTTTGAAGTAAAAATTATTCATTGGCTAAGGGTAGCTTTTGCCTGCACTCACGTCGCCTGCTTTCGGAAGATGAGAGACAACATCGCCCGGGTATTTCAAACCTTGTGTCAACTTACACTCATCTCTTAATGGAGTATGTGGCATCTCTTTTTTTGATAAATGATACTAGAAGTATGGACTCTTTAAAACAAAATTGTACGACTGTTAACGTAATTATTAAACGAAAGTGAAGATCATTTTATAAAACCAGGCTCAACTCGACGACTATGTCCATTCATACGAAATGTCAGTTTCTCTTTCATGCTATGAAAGGAAAAAAAGTCATGCTATGAAAGGCAATGGAATTTAAAGTGTGTTACCAAGCCCCCATATTGCTGCTAGCGCGCAATATATGATTGAGAAGAGAGGATATAGAAGATTAGACCCCTATTTGGGAATCTGTATGTATTGACGAATATCTGTGACCTTTTAGAGGAAGAATGTATTGAAATTGTGCAGTAGAATTGGTAACACTTGGATAGCTTTAGTGTGTACCGGTAGGTAACCTCTACAACCGGTTCGGTTAGGCTTATGTGCAACTTATTTTTTTGGTGAAGAGGAGTATATGTGGATTGATAGTTTGCCCACAAGTTTCTCATTGGCGGTGAATTTACACCAGAGAATATCTGTCTTAAGGGAATCTAAAGAAAGAATTAGAAGGGTTCTTCCATGCAGCTCATAAAGCAGATGCTAAATTGAGGACACTGCACTGCAACAAGTAGACGGATCGGTTTCAAAATTGCTAGTGATTGGAAGCCAGAAGCAGAGGCAAGGTACCAACTGAAGAACTGAAGTGTTCTAAAAACTAAAAGTGCTATGTGGAAGTTGTTGGGTCTGTGTCCCATTTGTAAACTGTATTTGTGAACAAGTTTAAAGTTGCAAGTTATAAATTGAAGATTCTTGAGAACAGCGATTAGAACATCAGTAAAGGTTTGTTATAATGAAATTTATGACTGTTTTGAATGACAAGGGCGCGTCTGGCGTAGTGGTTGGGGGCGCCACTGCGACACGCTCATGGAATCGATCCATGTGCCCATGGCCCACAAACCTTCCATCCCTCCGGGGTCGGCAAATTGATACCAGACTTGTCTGGGAGGATAGCCGCACTGGCTCGATACATCGGCAGGCCACCGCGAGTCATTGTAAAGGCCAGATATGCATTCAATCACCTCCAACGATACTTAGTGAAGTCGAATGCATGGCACATCCCTCAGGGATTGATCAACGCCGAGAGCTATTTTTAGAGCTTGAATGACAAGCTCTGTGAAAATACATTGACGACATCCCACAAGCTTCAGGTCATTGAATCGGTGTCTTCACATCTTCTTATTATGGCCAAAAGGTAACCCTTTGGTGTAGAACACTAGTGTTTATCACGCTAAGATGCAATGCACTTCGTCCATTTTGCATCCTTTACTTCATGCTTGCATATCATATGTTGAAATCCTGTAAGTTTGCATATTATAGTGACATGTTACACCCATTTTTAATTGTTCACTAAGTTCTTTTTCCAGTATTTGGAGTTGTTAAGAGTTGGTTTGGTTAAGATATGAGAAAGTCAGGAAAATTACAGGTTTGGAAATAGGAAGAAGGCTTCGAATATTATTGTGTTTGATCATATTCCCTTGGCAGATCAGATCGTGTGCTTGTTTCCAGGACAAGGCGCGCAGTATGTTGGCATGGGAAGCAAAGTTAGTCCTTGTGCAAAATATTATTTGTGCCATATTAAATAAGATGTCTAGTGTTCTGTAGACTCCGTATGCTCATTCCAGCTAGTTGATTGCCCCAAGGCAAAAGCTGTTTTCGATCGTTCATCTGAAATCCTTGGTTATGACATATTCAAACTGTGCACTGAAGGACCAAAAACTAAGTGTGTTTAGCTGCATCTGTATACTCTTAACCACATTTCGCACTATATTTGCTACTCAGGCTTGACCAAACCCTCTACTGCCAGCCGGCTGTTTTCGTATCTTCAATGGCGTCCATCGAGAAATTCAAGGCTTCCGATGAAACGATTGCTGATCGTATAACCGACGCAGCTGGCTTCAGCGTCGGTGAATTTGCTGCACTAGTTACTGGTGGGATAATCGGTTTTGATGATGGTGAGGAGAAATTTCTTAGGAAGAATATTACATAATAAGAATATTACAGTATAGATGGTTCGATTTTTTGCCACATAGGCAAATTGTTGAAGGTCCACTGTTATAATAACATCTTAGGTTTTCTGAGACATTCGGTTAATTATAGTATGAGATAACACGGATTCTTACAGTCCACTGTTAGTTTTGAGTTATTGAAATTGAGCTACTGCAACCACCTATAGCGGATCTGGGGCGTGTGTGGTGCAGTAGTCGGAGGCGCCCTGTGACACACACCATCTACGCGCCAGTGGCTCGAGAAATCTTCCATCCTTCCGGGTGCGGCGAACCGGTATCATATTTGGCTGGGAGGATAGGAGCACTGACTTGGTACATCGCTAGACCACCATGAGTCATTGTAAAAGCCATTCAAGGATTGATCTACAACGACAGCTTTATCTTTTATCCTTTATAACAGAGCTGTTGCGTCATCTTCATAAAGAATTGACACAAACATCCTATACTAGCAAAGGAGGAATGAGTACTGTTTTTAACTTGTGCCATTAGGAGTACTAAGGCTACTCAAATAGAAGACCATAATCTTCCTGGGATTGATTAAAAGAAGTACGTAATCAGCTGTGTCCAGGGGTGTCTATTTACATTATCTCGGCGTATTTAACTTAAGTTGTGAAGACTATGGCTTTTATAGCCTGTATAATTTGTAATCTTGTTATTGCTTATTTCGAGCTGGTGATAGCGAATTTTCACATCAACTTCTGGTTTTCGTTCCCGTCGCACACCAGCGATACCCAGTGGGCTGCTCTTGCTTATTTAATGAACATTACCACTTCATATTCACGAGGATTGGTTTCGTATGTCCCATTCACGCTCAACGAAACGAATATCTCTGAACGCTCCAGTTATGTCTGTCTAGGTTGGGAAATCAATGTGATGAACGACTTAGCTCCGGAGCTGAGCAGAAGGAAACGAGCGGCTTGGGGAGCTTTCAAAGCATCGAGGATGTAGTGAAGAGAACAAAGAGCACTCGACTCCGTGACCACTTTTCCTGCTCAACTGTAATTCCTGCCTAACGTATGCGTCAGGAACTTGGTTGTTGCGTAATCAGGTTGAAAGATCACTCAGTGTTATCGAATGCGCAGTCGAAAGGACGATGTTAGGAGTATCCGGTTTCATACAAGTAAGGGATGGGATCCGAAGCTCCGATCTACGTCAACGATCAAAAATTAAAGATGCCGTTCTATACGCTAAACATTCGAAGATAAGGTGGACCGGACACGTAATGTGTATGAATGATAACGGATGGACAAGAGTCGTTAGTGACTAGATTCCACGGAATGTCAAACGTACTGCAGGAATACCACCGAATCGTTGGTCTAAGTTCTTCACGAAAAGCCTAGAAGAAAGATATGATGCTCGACGAATCCCTAGAGCGAACAGAATCCATGAGCAACTTGCTCACGCGACAGAGAAAAATAGAAGATTTACTGTCTCCCGCTCGAGTCGCTCGACGATCAACTGGACTACAGGTTTGATACCACTTCATACCTTTGGCATGGTGCTCCTTGCTACCGTTTTAGGCGAAAAGGCAGCCTGCGCATTTCGCTATACTTTTGCATCGCTTAACCTTAGTTGTGCTACTGAAAAGAAGTTTTGATTTCTTTTTGAGCTTAGATGCCCTTTTTGTTGGGGATAACACTGCTATACATCAAGGTATAGAACAAAGTTCAACACTAAAGCAGAACTCCAACAGGAAAAAGTGGTCAATCAGTGGGATCAAAAGTATTATGATTAAATTACTCATGGCAATGAAAGTGCATTTAATGCACACCATTTTTTTTTGTTTTTATTAGGTTTGCTTACCTTTGTTAATGTTAGAACTAAGTGAACCCTCTTCTTCGCAAGTGCCGCTCTTAGCTAGTGTAGTTGCATAAGTACACTATCACTGACGATCTTACTTATGTATTTCTTAACTGATTGTCTCTCTGCGTAATGTTAATGGTTCTGTACATTCTTGATTAGCCGTAAGTTTAGCACTTCGGGTGGTTGATGCGCGGGCAAAAGCAATGCATGAATGCAATCAGTTAGTCCGTAGCGGAATGCTGACGATAAGAGTGAACGCCTTATCTCGACTTAATGAAGCGATGTATGAAGCCACTGGCATTTCAAGGTTCGTTTTATCTTCCTTTTATAAGTTTTTGACGATTTGGGCTGCCCGGATCAGTCCCGTTGGCGGGTGATTGCTGATGGCACTGATCGACAGAACTACCTGAGAGAAGGGCCAAACGAAAGACATGCTTGGTGTGGTGATGAATGTATTATCCCCCGGTAAGGATAATAGTGCGTTCTTTCCACAGCGAAGACACCTGCGGTCCGGAGCTTTTCAAATATCTCAGCACCAATGTGGTTATATTTTTTTCTATAAAACTCAAGGTGGAGAGGTGAAAGTAACAATTTCGCACTGGCTGGTTAATGTATCCATTTTTTGCTATTTTCTTTTCTCGTAGTATCTGCTGAATCTTCCAAGAGTTGTTCCTTCGTTAGTCATCAATCTTTTCTTGAATTATTAAGCTAATTAAATTGAGATGCTTGAAAGTACTAGTTGATGTTTAACTTGTTATTTACTAGCTATTGTTTTTTCATGTTTTTTTTTCAGAATGTTAAGTAAAATAAAACTACAATACGTTGTTTTCTTGTTCAGCAATCGCGAGGTTGTTATACACAGAATGTTAAGTAAAATAAAACTACAATAAGTTGTTTTCTTGTTCAGCAATCGCGAGGTTGTTATACAGCATGCATTTACTTCCATAGAAAAACACACTCCCTGCTATTCATTGCAGGATTTTCGGTATTTATCCAAAAAGCCTCAAGGAGTTTGCGCGTTGGTGTCTTAGTCTCCTGTGCGAGTATATTGACTTTAGCTTCAAAATCGTTTCCGCTATGTTTTTGTATCCTATCCTTGCCTAGTGGGGTACTTTGGCTTACTTTTCGTTTGCCATCTAGGTGTTCTTTTATACGGATGCACAAGGGCCTGCCCGTTTCGCCAATATATTCATCTCCGTAATCCTTGCAAGAGATCAGGTATATCGTACCTGAACTCGTGCAATCACCATCCCTGCCATAAGGGCAAATTACGCAATTTGTCGTTTCACATAGACGGTCATACAAGCAGTTACGAACTAATTGACGGCGAAGAGTATTCGGTGGTATTTCATTCGGTGAATCACGCGACTTGGCTCGGCAAATAGCCATCTGCAATGACTACGAAGTAGTTACCGCAGGAGATAAGTTCAGAGGGAGACCGACATAGCAAACGAAAAATAAGCCAAGGTTCCCCACTAGGCACGCATAGGATACAAAAACATAGCGGAAACGATTTTGAAATTGAAGTGAATATCCTCGCATAGGAGAATAAGACACCAGCGCGCAAACTCCTTGAGGCTTTTTGAATAAATGCCAAAAATCACGCAATGAATAGCAGAGAGGAATGCCCAGAGGTTACACGCGGCCTGGCCCCGTATCTTTGGATCAATTTCTGATGTGGGGTGGCGCAGTCATCAACCACATGCGACTATAATCAGCTGCTCTAGCCTTACTCATTGGAAGTCGTGTAAAAAGGGGTGAGTTTTTCGAGAAGCTGTTGATCATGTAATTGCCATAGAGTTTTTCGTCTTTTGGTAAGTGTTACTGAAGTGTTTGGCGTAATAAATTGTGTATCAGTATACCCTTCCAGGCTCTGAAGAAGACGATACTGCCGAAACATCAACTACTGTTGTATTGTATTGTGTGTTTTTCTATGGAAGTAAATGCATGCTGTATAACAACCTCGCGATTGCTGAACAAGAAAACAACGTATTCGTACTCCAATGCCGAGGTTAATACTAAGTCGATCCTAAGAACTAAAACTACAATGATGTTGAGATATGAGCAGAACTGTAATTTCCACTGCAGGTTCAGCCTCAGCTTTGCTGGGTTTATTGCCGATCTTTGCTTCCCAGATCTTTCTTGTTGATGGTTGCATCCTGATAGTACTATCACGGTAAAAGAAATGTGGCCATGAGAAAGGCAAAACAAGGACTACGACGGTGCCGTGGATGACCAAATGGTGCATACATTCTTTATTACCGAGGCACGGGTATCGCAATAATAGAGATCCCATTCAATACGCGCACGGAGCCAACCTTGCGTCTCATTTGGAGTGAGGGAATTGGTAATATATTTGTTTGGCAAGCTTGTTCTCATCCACAAATGGTGGTTACTACCTATGGTGAAGATCTTGGAAAGCCAGGGCTCGGTATTCCAGCTAGAATCGACATGAATAGCATTAAGCAACACTCAAAATTAAGGCTGATAATCTTTAAGAAGTAACACACGCGTATCCCATGAGTTTGGTGAAGTGATGAAGCTGAGGAATTAAGTCGATTGAAGAAAGTCTGGTATTCGCATTTGTGATGTTGGTTGTTGTAAAATGAAAATCTGTGGGTTGAGGGGAATCCTTGTCGTAAAACCAATTTTGTACTGTAAGATGTAGGATAATATATGTCAAACTTTTGGTTCATTTTTAAAATCAAGGTTGTTTTCATTGAACATCGTAGCAGTGTACGTTTTCTTTTTCCTTAACCCCGTAGAGGATTGTTCAGTCAGGATTGTTATGTTTGTCTATTAAGTTAGCATAATTCTTTCCAAAAATAGAGTCCATACTCCAATGAAGAGCAACTTACTGGAAAAAAAAGGTGTGATTATTCATTTAAGCTGGTTTACTCTCCGCTTGGTGGTGGTTAAGGTTTGGTATGTATTGGGAAAGGTTTTCTCTCTTTGAATTTTTGAGGGATGATGACTTCCTTTTTTATTGTTACAAAAAAATGTGTTTTAGAGAAAAGGGTGAAATGGATGTTTGCGAGGTTGCAAACTTCTTGTTTTGTGGCGTGCGTGTAATCGGTGCTAATGAAACATGTATGCGATTTCTGGAAGAAAACCAAGAAAGATACAATTTCAAGGTTAGTAAAAGTTTGTGGACTCGTAGAAACACACTTGAAGCTGATCGTAACATCCATTATCAAAAAATGTTTTTTGATGCTTCATTAGAGGTGGTTTTTTCCTAATGACATACAGTGTCCGATTGCTGCGTTAAGCACTTAAACTATCAAACACATTCAGGGAAAGCTTTCTTTTACTAGCAGTAAAATTCATCGGAAAGATAACAATAACATCGGTGTGTTGTTGCAAGCTTGCGTTGAACGGTGTGAATCATATGAGGCTGAGCGACGCCAAACAAAGACACTTATTCTTACGGCTAATGTTAGAGAAATACACGTCGATGGGATGAACATGATAAATTTATCAATATTCCGTTCTTTTGAAAACTGTGCCCAATTTTTGTAGGTAAGAATTAATCGTTGATGACTTCCAAAAGCAAAGCACATTTTTTTAGAGGAGCTATTTTGATTTGACTAGGTTGTCCGCAAATAACCGGTAATATTTAGGTGCTGAAGCGTTTAGAAGTGAGTGGTGCTTTTCATACTCGACAAATGGAGCAAGCCGTGGCGAAAGTACGTGAGGCAATGGTAAATGTGGAAATACAGAAGGCCCGGTGTAATGTTTACTCCAACTATACGGGACATGTCTATCCTGCTCGAAATGTAAGTTTCACGGTGTGAGCAGCCTGTTATTACGTTCTCATTGTCACACATTAATTGTACCTGCTTCTACCAGTAAATATTTAGAAGTATCAGAGAATCTGCAACCGAAGATGAATGTTTTCATACCTTTCTGTTGTTTGTTTTTTTTAAGAAAAACTCCATAGTGAGCTCTTTTTGGTTATTGTACATCCGCAAACTAGAGTTCTTCGTTTTTCCTCATAAAATATTTTCCATTTTTCGGCAGGACATGCTTAATTCAACTGTTGGTATATTGATAGAAGTGTTCTTAGAGCTATGCAATTTAGTCCGAAGTTCGGGCGGTTATTGCGAAACAAGTGACGAATCCGGTTAAATGGGAGCAAATTCAGCAGCTTCTTTACCGAAAGCATCGTGTAAGTTTAATTTGAAGTGTTTTCTTTTAGAGTGACACAATGTATCCTTGTCTTTCTCATGATCGCTAAGTGAGATTAGCCAACAGTTTCGTCATTTGTGCCTGTCTCATGCAAGACTGGCTTTATGAGCCCAGCTATATCCAGAAATTCGATGTATCTCTCGTTTTTCTTTTAGCATCTTTGTGTATTGTGGGACTGCTGGGTTGCAAAGCTTCGTATTGTGCAGTTGACATCTAAGACCCATTCGCTAATGGCTACTGTCAAACGGTTGTTGTTAAAATAGATTACGTATCTATCCCATTTTCGGCACCATTCGGTAGCGTGTTCTATAGGTAGCCCCATGTGATCTTTTATTTTGGTTGCGTAGCATCCAGCTTTCTGGATGATATAATGTGACAGAACGATCGTTCATTCGAAAGGATGACAACAGATCAGGGTGCTTTTTGTTCTCTTGAAGTGCTTCGCAGATGTTGGTGCTTAAGTCTCGAGATTTGTCGTGCATTATTTTGGTTTGTCGTCTCAGTTGCACGTGACTGGAACATTCAGAATTGCTCATTGCGTTGTTCAATGAGTGATGATTAGAAGCGCATCCGCTTCTCATGAACCTCTTTTTCTCGACATTCAGCTAAATATCACTTATTCCACAAACACTTTTAAAGTCGGTGAGCTTTCGTTATGCTTAACGAATGCTTTGATTTTATGAGTTCCGGCGGTACCAGCAGAAAAAAAGATTCCGTTTTGGTTTTCCATGACGATTTCGAGAGTAGTTGTAAATACTTTTTGCAAGATGGCATTGTTTTGTCGAGCCTTTGTTTTATAGTATTCTCTCCTGAGTGGTAAAATTCTCGTTACATAAAATATATTTAGCTCATGAAAGCACTTTACGCGTGCCATCAAAAACGTCGTAGAAGTCCTAAATACTCTACATCTGCTTCTGTTCAAGCTGTCCATTGCTTCCAATTCAGCGAAAGCGAAACGGTCTGTTGTACTAGTGTGGCAGTTCATTGAGCTCTGACGTGGATATGGTCTATGACCATACATTATTTTTGGAACTCTTATTGCTCGCATAGTGACAATAGAATTGCTTTTCTTGAATTTTATTGTATCGTTCTCTCTTTTCAGCAAAGAGGCGATGGCCCTGTCGCGTGTAAAGCTTTGGGACAGCAGTAACATCGGTTTGACAAAACGCGATTTCTCAAGATGAGGTCTCTGTTGTCATTATATTCCCGTTGGGAGACTCATGAAGTGCTTTGCTCATCATGACAGATCACACAGCCGTTGACCCTGTTAATTCTAGTGTAAATCGCTGGTTTTGGTGTGAGGCTCTCGCTTTCTACTCGCACAAATTTTGGCGTTGAGGTTTTCAGTGCTAAGCCTAGTAAAATCTTCGTATAGAACCTGATCTTCACTATGGAACATCTCCAAGTCCGTATATAATCGTTTGAGTGCTTGCTTGGAATACTTCAAAAACGACTTTTCTTTAATATCGGCATGACTAATCAATGTGTTCTTTTTAATTGGTGTGCTAACACGAGGTTGATAAAGTAAACTTTATTGGGCTAACGTTTCGATGCCTTCGTCTTTCGGCTTTCTCAGGGCTAATAATCTGAGTCGATGGTCAACAGTCGTTCGTGCTCTTTATGTGATGTCTTCATTGTTGTACTGAGTAGTGACAAAGGTTTTAAAATTCGGTCTTCATTTGAATATCCTTCGCAAGCGCCCGATTCGTGGTGTTAATTGTTGTCATGAATAGATGTTTGTGACTAAAGTCGTACTTACGAGTTCACCTACGCAACTATTTTATTTTCGTTTATACTAAGGACTAAAGGCTTTCTCGTATGTCGTGAACAATGTTTGATAGATGGTGATTTTGTACTAGTCATCTTAGCTTACATCATCAAGTCGTGAATGAAGGATTCAGATGGTAGTGTACATTTGTTGTAAGTACAGATCATCTCCACAGTTCCTTGAGATCTAGATCACAGCACAACCTGTCGATAAATGCTTAGCGCAGTGGAATGGATGTCGTTTAGTATGCACAAGACCCTGGTTTGACCCAGCAACAGGCCAACCTGAGCTTCTACCATTCCGGGGTGAGAGGATTAATAGACTTGTCCGGTAAACTTCCTGCGTGCTACAAACGCTGGTTATTAATCTCAGGTGAAGACCTGGAGACGGCCTAGCAAGAGTATCCCACTATTCCAGAGGGAACCAACTCGGCTAGCATTCAATGGCATTTACAAAGAAGATTGAGAATCTCCATGTAGTAGCTGGAAGCAAATGCAAATCCGAAGAGTTCCAGTTTCAAATATATTAGTGAAGAGGAAGAGTTTGGCAGTGATGGTTATCAGTCGTTCCTCTAATATCTCCTTGTTTTAGGATTACGTATTCCCGATGTTCGTAGAGTTGGGCCCCGGTCGACAACTTGGCGCTATGTTGATGCAAACCAGCAAAAAGGCGTATAAAAATTACCAACATTTTGGTTGCTAAGTCAAAGTTGTAATTTTAGTGGAGGTCGTAAGTGTCTTGTTTAATTTAACAATGCCATGAAGGCTTTTTTTAAAATGCGAATTTTGTGGTACAGTTGTGGATTTTCCAATTGCTAGGAAATTCGTCTCTGTATTGTGGAATCGTGGGTGTCTATAGCTGAATGACACAGTCTCAATGGTGTTACCTGCATGGTTTTCCTTTCATTCTTGTTGAATTGAAGACGTTTGGAAATATTTTAATTTCTGTGTATTTTTGAATTAGTAAGCTAACGTGCTCAAAAATTGTTTTCTCTATGTTGTATGTGGGTGGAGTCATAGGCAGACAAGCAAAATCAAGAATGAATTCCAAGTAATCTATATAGCTGCTGTCTCCCGAATTGAATCCATCTTATTGCTAGAATATTATCCAAAAAATTTGAATTTGCAAGATTTTTCCATTTGTAAAAGGTAACAGTTCCCAAGATCGACTTTCTGTTGACCCCGGCTTTCGATTATAAAGGTGTTGTTTTCTCTTTCGGCAGTTGCGACATAGTTATTCAGAGCTTGAGAGCGTAGATAGGACTCCATTTGTTTCACATGGAAGAAGATTCCGTTTAACATTACAGTATTCCAGAGAAGGTATCTTTCATTAATCATTTAATTTGTTGTTAGCGAAAAATTTTTTTTCCCCGTGTCAGACACATTTCCATTTTCTTGTATGAATTTCCCACATGTGTTGTATTTAGCTATAAAAGTGAACAGTGGCATTGTGCTTCACTACAATATCTATGTCGCGAATAGAATTTGGAGGTCGTTCAGCTTTGAAGAGGTCCATTAACGCCAGTATCTTCACTTCACTTCATAACTTCATCTGTAACTACGAGTAACAAGCGTATTCTGAGCTGACTATGCATTCCCAGTTCTTACTGTCGAGTTGATTTCGGTGGAAGCCATTGAAGCTCGTTCAGAGATTACTTTTGTGTTTCTACACTTCTGTTGTGATGAATTGTGATTTGGAAGCCTATACGAGCTTGGCGTCCTTTAAAGTTTGCTAGTGCTTTCCACCATCTGCTAAATTTTGTATCATTCAGCGGGCTTTGTGAATCATAGGGAACATTTCCCAGACATGCCTTGCATAAAATTCTCGACCCAGGAGATAGATGATCGAACAGTTGTTATTCCGAGGGAAGTCTACATAAAGAAAATTGTCTAGTGGTCAATTCTATATGGCGAACATAAGATTAGATTTAGCATGACACACATGAGTATGCAGAGTATTGATGGCATGGTATCACTGTTGATGATGTCTGTGTCCATTGCATGTTGGCGGAGTTTCTAGGAAGTTAATTTTAAATGTAATTGCTCTAGTTCTTTTCTCTCGATGCTTCAACAGGTAAAACCATTTGAGACATTTCGAACACATCGCATAATTATAGTTGTTCATTGTTTAATGAAAAGGAAACAACTGTGAATCTATCATAATTCACAAAAATTGGAAGGTCTTGTACACAGTATATACGTTCACTGACTAGGCTCAGTGCGTAGTAACAGGAAAAGCATTTAGCCTGAGCACCAGCAACAGCTCGAGACCGCGATTCACTGCTCGTTAGAGGTTCCGATAACAACGTTCATATTTAGGTGGTTTTGTGCCGCTGAGCAAGAAGTTGTGAACAACCAGCTCGTTGTCTGAAAACGAAATTTTTCCTCAAACTCTGGCGCTATTCGAGACAGAGCGTGTTAGTAGTAAGTGACGATGCGCACCGTGAACAAATCGAGAGGAGAATTTTTTGAAGCATGTTCATAGCATTAGTGTCATTTTATAAACTATACTCCCTAATTCCCTATTTTCTGAAGTAAATCGAGTTTGTGTGGATGCTACAAGTTTCGGTTTAAAAAAAAAGCTCTCGGCGTTGATCAATCTCTGATGGATGCGCCATGCATTCAACTTCATTAAGTGATTGAGGTGATTGAATGAGTGATTAAGTTGGAGGTGATTGAATGCATATCTGGCCTTTACAATGGTTCGTGGTGGCCTGCCGATGTATCGAGCCAGTGCTGCTATCCTCCCAGACAAGTTTGGTACCAATTTGCCGACCCCGGAGGGATGGAAGGCTTGCTGGGCCATGGACGCAGGGATCGATTCCGCGTGCGTGTCGCCTCCAACTACTGCGCCACGCGCGCCTTCGAGTTTCGGTTAGCTGTCGAAAAAAGGCTGATTCTTCGCTTATTGGGGCTTTAATCTAGTAAGGACTAAGTACCGCGATTACAGTGTGAACTACAGAGCATGTCCACTAACTGTCGGTGATTGGTTCACAGTAGCGTTTCTGGCACTTAAAACTGACTGAGCCGAGATCGGGATTATTTGTTTAAGATATACCCTTCTTTTTTTTTTAGAATGATCACCGTTAGGGTTTAAAAGGGTTTGAAATCATATGACCTGTAGCCAGGCAAAACGCGGAACGGTTGTCCATGTCCAGGAATGATCCAGTCAGCCATGCAAATGATAAGATTCGCGTTTTGACGTTTGATTGCTGAGTCCCAAATATTTTCTTGGTCGAGAATATCTCTCTGAAATATGATAAATTAATTAGGGGTGTTTTTTCTGTCTAAAGCCATATAGTAGATTTATGCAGAGGCTCACCTTTTCACTTAAAAGAGCTTCGCTAGGAATCAGATCACCGACAACAGCCATAGTCCCATAATTGGGGACGTCATGAACAAGGATGGACAGATCCTGTTGAGTATGTCCTGGTGTTTTCCATACTTCGATGTGGGACGAAAGCTTACGATAAGGTCGCTGAAGGGAATGGCTGAGTGAAGACAACTTTTAAGAAAAAAAAACCGTTATTATTGCCGAGGTCATTTGAAAATCGCTCTCAGGAGTCCAGAAAATAGACGAGTAAGATATTTATAACTTATTGGACATGTATTATCTTTAAGAGAATGTCGCTTTAACTGTTGAAAAGGTCTAGGTTCTTCTCCACTGCTAATGTATACCTATCTTCATCAAAGCTCGGTGATTGCACGAAATATGTGATTTACCGTAGAATTCCCAACAAATACTAAACATGCAAGTACGATTACTGCTCATTTTCTTGCTTTACTTACAAAATAAGTGTTTGTATATGTATATGTAAAAGAAAAAAGTGTATATCCAAAAGGAATTATTACGCTAGTTTTTGGAGGATCACCTCTGGAGAGTAATGGTAGATGTGCTCGTATGTTTTTCAGAACTCTGCGGTATTGACTAATACTGAAATGGTGTCACAAGAAAGTTCGACGTTCTATTGTGTTTGCTAGGATCAACTCTATTAAAAATAAAAACCCTGTTGTCATAATGTTTCTATTTAATTTCAAGAAACAAGACGCTTCCGTTGGTTGCCATTGACCCAGATGTCAATGGGAAATTTTGCTAATCAGGATCGTCTTAACTGGCACTTTCCTACTCCACTTTTTTCATTATAATGTTCCTTCAGGTTGTGAGTATTTCAAGCACACGAGATCTTCACCTGTAGATCCTTGCTTCACTGTCAGAAGAAGGAATGTTATTAGGACTCAGTTTTACGAGTGCAGTTTCGCCTACGTGATATCTCTTTCAATCATTCGTACTTTTTAAGTAGAGGTACTTACCTCTGTCAGTGCTGTTGGCGTAATGTGTCGCCCAATGTATTCCATTGAGTTGAAGATTATTGGTTTTTGTCCAAAGAAATTCATGTTACCCATATGTCCAGGATGACCATGTGTGATCACAACAGTGTTGATTTGGTCGACAGTCAGGCCTTCCTTTGACAAACCTGAAAAATGGATCTGTACACTGTAAGATGCTCTCAGGACTATTATCCAAAAAAAAACTGTAGTATGCTCGATTTTATCTAGAAGTGTAGTGTCTATATTATAATAAGATTTCTAAGGCACAAAATCTTCCCACGCATTACGGATACAGTTCTAATTACGGATTCTAATGCTCTATGATAGACAAGGAACCGTTTTCGTAGAAAATATCGCTTGATCTAATGAACTTTTAGTTATTTTATTTTATTTTATTCAAACCGTCTTCACGTTCTTTGCGGTATCTCAGCATTTCTCACATTAGATTCGTTTCCTCGGTTTCACTGTCCACGAAGGTCTTCTATCATCTACGTGTGGCATCGGTTGCTGCTTGAGGATTTTCATTTCATCTTGAATGTCGTATAATGCTGCTTGAGAAATTCTCCCTGGAGTCCTAAGATAGCCGGGCTATAGCGTTCCCTGATAGATTGCAGAGAGTGATTTTTTCCAAGACACGTCTGGTACCATTTTCCCGGCCTGGGAGGGATGAGAGGCTTGGTTGACTCCAGAGCGGAATCGAACTAGCATTATGTTCGTGATTACGAACATCACTACTACTGTGCTCTCCGCCCCTTCGATCTAATTAATTGGACTTCGCAAAACGCGCACAAATATTTCCGACATAATGTTAACTTTTTACATACTACCTATTACAATTTTGCATGGCAGAGTTTATGTGAGGTACAACAACAATGATGTTGAGATATTTGCAAATCTCAGGATTGAAGGTGGCCGCGCTGGGGATGCAATGGATACAGCCTCAGCTTAGGTAGGTTGAATGGTGAATGCTTATGGCACTGGTAGATCACCTGTATCACCTGTAGTCCCGTTGATCGTCGAGTGACTCGAGCGGGCGCCAGTAAATCCTCCATTTTTCCCTGTCGCGTGCAAGAGTAGCCCAGTGGGTTCTCCTCGCTTTAGGGACTCGTCGAGCATCATATCTTTCTTCTAGGCTTTTCGTGAAGAACTCTGACCATCGGGTCAGTGGTCTTCCTGCAGTACGTTTGACATCCCGAGGAATCCAGTCACTAACGGCTCTTGTCCATCGGTTATTATTCATACGCATTACGTGTCCGGCCCACGTTATCTTTACGTTGTGAAACGGGATACGCCTAGCATCGTCCTTTCGACTGCGCATTCGATAACGCTGAGTGATGGTAAATAATTTTGGCGAGATTGTACCGCCTTGCTTAACTCCTCTTTTGACGTCAACGTTAACATCCTTGTAGAATGGTGAAATCTTGGTTGTGAAATTATTGTATAGCTCACGAAGAATCTTTATGTACTGAGTAGGGACTCATTGACTACCAAGGGCTTCCATGACTGCTTCTATCTCAATTGAATCAAAGGCCTTCTCTAAGTCGATGAAGGTGAGACAGAGCGGTCTTTTGTACACTCGCGATACTTCAGTGAGCCTTCTTAACGTGTGAATGTGGTCCATCGTACTAAATCCTTTTCAAAACTCTGCTTGCTCGCACTGCTGTCCTTCGTCCAGTGTTCTGTCAAACCTGTTTAGGATGACTCAAGTGAAAAGTTTGTAGACGACAGACAGCAAACAGATTGGGCAGTAGTTGCCTATATCGTGTAGGTCGCCCTTCTTGAACAACAACACGGTCTTGCTGGTCTTCCACTGAGTAGGGACCTTGCATTCAGACAGGTAACGTGTGAAGAGCCGAGCCAATGTGCTTACGAGGACTCGCGGAAGGTTTTTCAGATGTTTTGATCTTATCCTGTTTGGACCTGGTGCTGTTCGATTTTTCACCGACGAA
>MQTX01000217.1:569577-602686 GCA_009735665.1 Angiostrongylus cantonensis | reverse complement strand
AGATGAGCCTTTGAAAAATCTTTTTTGCAAACATTTTAGTATCTTATTTTCTTTTGAGCTCAACTAAATGCTTACCTTCTTTGTAGAAGAGTTAAATTTCAACAAGTTCTATATTGCTGCAGCTTCATGCAATTCATAAAACTCCGATAGTTACTAGGATTTAAGCAATGGCCTGGCGAATTCTTTGTCTCCATTACATCTGTCAGGATCCTTTTGCTATTACGAGGTGTTTCATCTAATTAAAGTGGTAGACTTTGAAAAATATTACCATCGGCTTTTAAGGGGTTACGGTGGTCTTTACACATGAACAGGGAGCCTTCATCTGCAAAAAAGGAGTTTTGATGACCTGTGCAGCCGCCAACGAGTTCCACATACGCGAGGTACGTAAATTCGCGTTCTTGGGGTGTTCAACGTTGCATAACTCAAAGGCAGTGAAGAATACTGAATACGCATAGGTAAAGAAAGGTCCAGTTTGTATTTTCAACGGTTTTGTGTCCAGATGATCCAGAAATTTTCGGTTAAGCTTACGACTTTACAATATTTATTTTAATTAGGTGTAGTGATGACGCATCAGCTGAACATTTGACTTAAAGCAATATATTGGCTACGAAGGTTAAGCATAGGTAAGTTGTAATGAACATAGAACACTTATGAAGTGGCAATGGTCACTTTTATTAGTTTAGTAGACCTGAGGTCAGATTTTGCGCGGAAATTTCAAGAGGTCTAGTAAGGAAATCGCCTTGCGCCGACGTTGATCGAAAACGTAAACAGATGGTGCGAGCGAATGGACGAGTACGTCGTTGAAATTGTGAACAAAGAGTGTTCGAACGAGAAAAACTTACGGTACAAATAGGAAGTTTTGGGACAACGATCCGGCTTCAAGTGGCTTGTCGCCCTGTGCAATACAAGGCGGTGTAACCAACTGACGATTAATAACCTCATCGATGAGAATCTTCAAGATTTCGTCACACCATACACAAATTGTCTTTTTCAGAAAATCGTATTTTGTGATTACTCAAAGATTGCGTTGCTATTATCCACTTAAAAGATCCATCAGATTGCGTAAAAGTGGGATGAATCTGAATGCATGAAAATATGTGATGTGAAGAGAATATGTTTTCTTCATTATCCCTTTCCATGGGTTAAAGTGCGGTCCAGTATAGCTTCATTTCTTATTTAAAAACAGTATTTTCCTGATTAAGCTCACCATCTCGTGTAGACGGAAGAATTGATGTTGTTGTAGACACCGCCGTAGTGGTGGTAACGGGTGTAGTGGTACTCACAGATACCGTTGAAGTGCTTCTGTCAAGACCGAAGAGCCTTAAACAAATGTGAAATAAATAGAACATGGAAGTTTGAATTCGAATTTTTTGAATTTTTTGGAATATAGTATTTGAAGTCGCCGCAAACCTTTATAGGTTAAAAACCTTCATGTTTTCTGGGGTCAAAATGGCAATCATCTGATTCCGTCCATACAGGAACAAAAGAGTGGAATTCAATAGGTTAACAGACTATCGTTTCGCAAATTCTGTTTTTGTGAAGGGTAACAGGGCAGCATTGTTTGACAATTACACTGAACTTAGGAAAGTTTGAGAAAATAGCACTGTCGGCCACTACATTGAGCCCAAAAAAACTTGAATAGGTTGAAATTTTAATGGAACAGCTTAAGATTTAACCGTCTAAAATTACCGAAATATGTTACCACTTTGTATAGAATGTCTTGTATAAGTGTTCATTATAACCAAAACATAAAACAAGATGGGAGTCTTTATGGGAGAGTTCAATAAGCCATTTTTAGGATTGGAGTGAATGAAAACTCAGCAAAGCGTTCATTTATGTATATCACCTGCGACTCGTATAATAGTTTCCGACAAGGAATTGGCATGAGAAACAGGAGAAACGACGTAGATCATAGTTCCAGGGTCGAGATAATGAGGAATTATTTCATTGGCATACCGAAGGATCAGTGCTGCTAAGTCGTTGCGCCCCATCAGAGAATTCTCACCGTAGATGTTTTTATGATTTTCTATTATCCACTGCCGTAGCTGTTCCGTAGTTGCTGGCGTCGTTAACACTAAAATTGAAATTGATGCCTGTTATGTCTTTTAACTGTAGACACTTTACAATCTCCTTCTGTCATTCCACGTTTTTTTTTTTAAGCAACAACTAGAGAATACAACCGCAACGATGCTGAGATACTTGAAATCCATGGAAGCCAGATCGAACCATGATTCCCTTTCCGGCGGCTCGTGCATTACACACTGCCTCACGGCGACACTTCCTCTGTGTTTCTCTCAAATAGTTTTCTGTGTACCAGTGCTATCAGCAGTCACCTGTCAACGGGATTGATCTTGTGCCCGAGTCCAAGTTCTGCGAATATCTCAGCATCGTTGTGGCCGATTTCGCATAATACCATGCTGTGAAAATTGCACTAGGCAGTAAATAAAAAAGTAAACTTAAGAATATTTTGCTCTTCATTTGCTGTAGACTTTTTACGCGAGCTTGCTTTTTCCATCTGCACGACAATCTATATAATGGCAATCTAACTATGTATATACATATATACATATATATACATATATATATATATATAGAGAGAGAGAGATATGGGCGCATGTGGCGCAGTGGTCTGAGGTGTTCTGCAACACACGTGGAATCGATCCCGGCGCCCATGGCCCACCAAGCCCTCTATCCTTCCGGGTCGGCAAATTGGTACCAGACTTGTCTGGAAGGTTAGGAGCAACTAGCTCGATACATCGACAGGCCACGGTGAGTCATTATGAAGGCCAGATATGGATTCAGTCACCTTCAAACGATGCTCAATGAAGTCGAATGCATGGCGGATCCCATATGGATCGATCAACTCTCAGAGTTCAGACTCTTTATCCTTTATTTTAGCTTTATATATATGTATATATATGAATTATTGATTTGCTTATTTTCAAGCCTCACAAGATGCCACTGCAATAAAGCTTATAAAAATCCTGGGAATCCTGAATATCGCTTACTGCTGAAAGTCCTCCATTTCTATCCACCCTTATTCCTTTAATGTCTTTATGACAGCTTTCCTTGCATAGCCCTTTGCGAAACTTCGGCTTTGTTTTTAATTCAAATAAATTTACTGACATCCTACTACAACACCTGTATTAAGACGTTAGAGAGGATGTCTATTGGATAAAATGGTGTAATCTGATGTTTTTACAAAACTCATATATCGCAACATAATACGTGCTAGTAGAAAGATGGATGACATGAAATATTGATGAGCCAATAGTACTGGAACACCGTACCAGGCAATATCAGTATCGACACTGTGAATAAGCTGGTTGACAGACGCATCTGCTCTAGGCGGTAGTGTGTGAGATAGTGGCTGTCTAGTCGCCTTAAATAGGCGCAGTCAGCGCTGCTCCGCCTTCCTCGCTAACTTGGCCTGACCTCATGAGGATGCGCGTTTAAATTTTTTAATTTTACACGACCCGTCTTTCACACCTGCTTTGTGGGTCGCAGCACTTTCTGCATTGAATTCGTTTCATCGCATCCATCATCCACGAAGGTGTTCGAACTTTCTAAGTGTGGGTTGGCTGCTATTTGAGGATTTTTGTTTCACTATAAATGTCATTGAATGCTAACCGAGTCGATCCCTCCTGAAGTCTTGAGATAGGTGGAAAGTGTGTTACAGCTCGGATAGCAGACAGTAAGCTTTTCCGAAAAAAATCTGGTTGCAACTTTTCGGGCAGAGTTGTTTGTCTGCCTTCTTTTGTTGTCTGTCAAGGCTTGTTGAGATTTTCAAGAGTCGAACCAGCATTGACGTCGTGATGTTGGGCTTCAGCCCTACTGCACTATTCGTTCTTTAGGCGTTTTGGAAAGCATCAAGCATTTTAGATCATATTTTATACATGGTTGTTTTTATCTCACTGAAGCGCATTCATCACAAGAAAGCAACTTCGAGTTATCCGAGCAGAATTTGTGTATGTCACCTTACCAAGAAGGTATTTGACGTTAGTTAGAGTAATGTCTTCGGAGATTGATACCTGTTGCACTGTTGGCAACTCCTAAAAACAGCCCAACTGGAATGCGTGGTCTTAATGTTAATACGTCCTCCTTAGGGCGAAGTGGCGCAGTAGTAGTGATGCCTATTCAGCACGACAAAGGCCTTGGTTAGATTAAACCCAGACCTGACAAGCTTACCATCTAGCCCGGGATAGAAAACTTTTCTGAAGTCTGCCTCATATACCGTCACTTCTTGATTCGATGACTTCCACAGCTTAACCAAGCCACCTTGTTCTTTGCGACATCGAATTCGGCGAATGGTTACTAGAGTTGTGTAAGTTCAAAATACCGACTTGCCGGTAAGCCTCGCAAATCGTTGTGTGGGCCAAAATATGCATTCAGTCACTTCTACAATGATTGGTGGAGTCGAATGCATGGCTCTTCCCTCAGTGATTAATCAACACCGAACGCTTTGGCCTTTACTCCTTTATGTTTTTTAACAGGAAGTATTTGGAAGAATGTGTACCAAAATTCAATTAGGGAATAACGATGTGCACACTCTACGAATGTAGCTCTGTGTTTGTACAACTAATCCGTTGTTCGACAACCGAGTGGTTTTCAAGTTGTACTTTTAGCTCACGCTACCTCTTGTGGCTGTTTTTTTTTTGCTAATAGTGTAACACGAGAAGTGCACCAAAAAGCGTGTTAGAAGTGAATGAACGTTGAGAATGAATGGGGTTTTTCTCGTGACTCGTGTTATCGCAGTCGATCGTGCACGATTTCAGTCTGCACCGTGAGTGATGATCCTCAAGTAGCCATGAGCGTAGATTATGTATCCCTTCGGAATCAACATCATAAACAGATAGCTGCTTAGGCCAGAGAGCTGAAAGAAGGTTGGAGTTTGGCCGCATTGTTAGTTGAGGAACGGGGTTTACATATCGGTGCAAAATAGCTGGCATCATGAGAAGCTGGGATTATTTCAGCTCATCATTTAATGCTATGTATGGACTTCAGTCGAATAAGAAGCCTAGCAGAGAGCAATCTAGAAGAAGTGGTCCCAACCTTAACTAACTAATAGTTTTTTTGTCATTTTTTTTCCTTATTGATAGAATACATTCATGAAGCATTTTGCTTGCTAAAATCGTATTTTGCGAAATGGTTTGAACTATTGTGGTAGTTGTTTATCACCATTTTGTAATCGAGATGGCACTTATGTTCGTTTTTCTCGCACATTGACGAAACCTTCCGATTTTTGTCCTAATGTAAGAGCTTTGAGGCTTATCGGAGTCGTATAGCATCATCGCATCTAGCAAATTGTTTAAGTGCCGTTTCGCACCTGTGTGCTGTAAATTAAGTACGACTGGAAGTCAGTTATGTAGCCATTGGGTAGAAGTGTGTGAGGTGTGTTGGGTAAATATTGTTCAATGAGAACAAATAAAATACCTAACACACGTCGCGTCTGCTCGTGCAACGATGCGCACCTCAGCTGAAGTTTATGTGTAAAAACCACAAGTGGTGAATGTGGTGCTGTCAGTCGGTGAAGTCGACGACTAAATAAGTTTATTATCTTGCAGATAACATTTATTTGACTCTGTAGGAATAACGAATGGATCTGCTGCCTACATTTCTCCTCACGCAATTGGTCGACTTCGTCGAAACGCGGGTTGGCTGTTCCTGTTTCTATTCGAAGGCTATTCCATGTCGCCGACGTACTATACTGCTGTACACGGATACGTGTTCAAGCATACGGCGATGATCATTTCCTCAAGGATGTGCATTCCATTTCGCCGAGCACCTAACATGATGTGATTTAATGCATCTAATATGTGATTGGATGCATATCGGGCATATAAAGTGACTAATTGTAGCAGTTAAACCAGTGTTTTATCCTCTCAGATAAGTTTGATACCAATTTTCCGATCCTGGAACGTTGGGAGCCCTAGTTAGTTCGCAATGCGAGATCAAGTCAGTAACTGATCTAGTGTGTAATGTACTCCTGTCGCAACATTAAGCTTGTTTAAATTGAGTTAATAAAGGAGATATCTACCGATGAGTCAAGTCAATGTTTGAACGAGCTCAGGTCGTCGATGGATTTCATTTCGCATGAAATTTTTAATGAACATACAAACTTCCCAATATTGAAAATCGATGGCAAAAATTGATTTTAAGAGATAAAGCGCCACATTGAAAAGTCATTTTCTACTCTCGACAAATGATGTGCTTCAAATTGTCGGAAAATTGTCTACTACGACTTGAAATTAAACGACGAGATGTGACATTCAGTGAGCTGAGCAAACGAACTGAGAAAACGAATGAAATACTTCACGGTAGGTAAAGAGATATTTCATTCGTACGATTGTCCTTGATGAGCTGATACGACATTGTTAACACCTTTTCCTTTCCTGTTATAAACAAATAAGTTGGAGTGTGAGATTATTTAAATATCAGCTCTCACAATGCCAGTCACGCATCACTGTCATTGACAGTGTTTTATTGATAGAGCTTCGATATGTGGAGATGGCTCGTGCTGGTTTTCGTGAGACGTCGGAAAGTGTCGTGGAGAGGAAAAACTCCGCTAATCCGCTTCAGGTGCGACACCGTCACCACTACGATACAAAAAAAGTAACGGTAATTGTAGTAGGGTTTCACTGACACTCAATGGATTGGTGGATTGTATTGTTTGTAGAAGTCCGATCTAATCACAATTCAATGAGGCGACAACAAATTGCAGAAATGAGTCGATGGTCAATATAGTTGTCAAAGTTTGATGAATGACGGTTTGTGTTGGAATCATGAGTATCGTCATTGAATGAAAGAAGTTGACGCAGCAATGGAACGTTGGACGGCACAGCAAGCTTAGAAACTTATCAACTTTCTCATGGCACTTCTATTTATAGAAAAGCAGTGGTGATTTCAAAAGGCTTCATAGTAGATCTGAATGTTTATATACATTTTTTCTTCTCGCTCCACTGTATAAAAGGAGCTCATTATTGCAATAGAGATCTCCGAAATTGAAAATATTTTTTTTATTTCAGAAGTCCAAACCAATTTGCTGACATGCGGACATTACGATGGTCACTAAGTGGCTTGTAGGGACGTCATTCTAAAGAGCTCTCACGCCCTTTGAGACTAAGATTTTAAAAAAATCTTGCCTAATTTATTTTTCAATGTTCTAGTGTGCCACATGGGTTTTTGTCCCCGTTTCATTTCCATTCAGTCAAGAAGAAAAATTATAAAAAAGGATAAAGCTCTCGGCGCTGATCAATCCCTGAGGGATGCGCCATACATTCGACTTCATCAAGCATCGTTGGAGGTGACTGAATGCATATCTGGCTTTTACAATGACTAGCGGTGGCCTGCCGATGTATCGAGCCAGTGCTGCTATCCTCACAGACAAGTCTGGTACCAATTTGCCGACCCCGGAGGGATGGAAGGCTTGGTGGGCATGGGCGCATTCCACGTGCGTGTCGCACTGGCGCCTCCAACCACTGCGCCACACGCGGTCTTGAAGAAAAATTATTGGGTAGAATTCTTCAAGATGGTTCGATGATCAAAAAGCGTTCACCATTGCTTTTCAGGAAAGTTTGTTGTTTTTGTAAGCAGCTCTTGGGTCTTACTACCGCAGCCTTCCATAGGGCCTTTGTAAAGGTGTGCTCAAGGACATGTGCTCTACAACCCACACAATTTGCATCACCCATAGAAAATTCACACCCTTTAAGTGAAGGTTAGCGACCACCAAATTTCACATAAGCTTTCAATTTTACATACGCGCACATCTTCAATTGAAACTTGCGCTTTTGAGCAATGCTTAGACATGCTACACAGGAATATCTCCAATAACGCCTGTTGGTGCTAACCTACATTATAACATATTTGTAATCGCAATTCCCTCACATAGCTGCAGCGCAGTAGTAATGTTCCCGTTCATCACGTGGCTGGGTCAGGCTAACCATGAGCTGAATCGAGGCCGCACCGGTCCCGTCAGGCCACATCTCTTCATGTACATGAAATTGGTACTAGACTTGTATAGAGAGCAATCCACTCACTACCTGTAATCGATGTAAGAATGACCTAACACTGCTATCCCAGGTGTCGAGCGGAAAGGACTCGGCCAGCATTCAACAAATGCTGAAAACGAAAATCCTCAATCAATAACCGAATTTATAAACAGAGAAGTTTGATGATATAGATGGTGGATGCGAAAAAATGAATCGAATACAGGAAGTTTTGAAATCTGTGGCCAAGTCATGTGCTAAATCTAATAAAAAATCTAATATCGTCTCTACACAGTGGCTGATTAGTGCTGCTTTCACTAAGAAAATGAAAAATTCCGAAGCAACTCAACCAGATATCCATTTTGTAGTCAATAACCGAATTTATAAACAGAGAAGTTTGATGATATAGATGGTGGATGCGAAAAAATGAATCGAATACAGGAAGTTTTGAATGTACATGAAATTGGTACTAGACTTGTATAGAGAGCAATCCACTCACTACCTGTAATCGATGTAAGAATGACCTAACACTGCTATCCCAGGTGTCGAGCGGAAAGGACTCGGCCAGCATTCAACAAATGCTGAAAACGAAAATCCTCAATCAATAACCGAATTTATAAACAGAGAAGTTTGATGATATAGATGGTGGATGCGAAAAAATGAATCGAATACAGGAAGTTTTGAAATCTGTGGCCAAGTCATGTGCTAAATCTAATAAAAAATCCTTTAATATCGTCTCAAAAAATAAACGAATACAGGAAGTTTTGGAATCTGTGGCCAAGTCATGTGCTAAATCTAATAAAAAATCCTTTAATATCGTCTCTACACAGTGGCTGATTAATGCTGCTTTCACTAAGAAAATGAAAAATTCCGAAGCAACTCAACCAGATATCCATTTCGTAGTTTATAGAGAGATTATCATAACTTGTTCACCATAGGAGACATACCTTTCCTTGCAATATCTGATGACATTGCAAATTGTTTCAGGAGCATATCTCTAAGGTTCCGTAATACGTGTCCGGCCCACCTTATCTTCGACTGTTTAGCGTATAGAACGGCATCTTTAATTTTCGATCGTTGACGTAGATCGGAGCTTCGGATCCCATCCCTTACTTGTGTGAAACGGGATACTCCTAGCAATGTCCTTTCGACTGCGCTTTCTATAACGCTGAATGATCTTTCATACTGCTTACACAGCGACCAGATTTCTGACGCATACGTTAGGGCAGGAAGAATCGTTGAGTGGAAAAGGCGGGCACGGAGTCGGGTGTTCTTTGTTCTCTTCACTGTATCCGTGATGTTCTTAAAAGCTTCCCAAGCCGCTCGTTTCCCTGTGCTCAGCTCAGTAACGAAGTTGTTCATCATATTGATTTCCCGACCTAGATAGACATAACTGGAGCATTCGGAGATATTGGATCCGTTGAGCGTGAATGGGGCATGCGAAACCAATCTGTTCCTTACGAACATCGTTTTTGTGAGATTTAGTCGAAGAACAATCTTTCCACAGGCTTTATTAAAGTCGGCCAGCACACGTTCCGCTTGGCTAATGTTTGTTGTTATAAGGACGATATCATCAGCAAAGCGAAAATGGTGTAACTGCCGACCATCGATTTTCATTCCATTATTGTCTCATTCCAATGTTCGCATGACGTTCTCGAGGGTGTCGGTGAACAATTTTGGCGAGATGGTATGGCCTTGTTTAACTCTTCTTTTTGACCTTCATGTCGAGATTGTTCAGTTTACACGAGGTTGTTGTAAACCATTTATCAGGCTTGTGTTTCGCACTGTCTTCCTTAAGGTTACATCTATGAAGCTTTTTGGCTTTTTACCTAGAAAGCCTCAAACCCTCTAATTATCCATAAAGTTATCAGTTGTGGTTGAGCGCCGCTGAGTTTTCCAAATTGGCAACCAACATGAAATATGACATCGTCCCAACAGACAGCAACGTTAAATTAGGGTTCCAGAGATATGCGTTAGAAGTTCTAAAAGATTTTATATTTCAGAGGCATTGATATACCTATTAAGAAGGGTTTCGCTACTGAAAATACTGCTTGCACAGCTGCGTATAAAAGTGTGGCGTACTTTCAAGTCAAAAATCTTCTTAGAAGACCGACATTGAAAAATGCTGCTGGACAGCTTGGTGAACAATGTGGAAAGTACCGTTGTCTGCTGTTTATCTTTGAACGTGATTGGAACAAAAAAGGAAATCTGCTTGCATTGTTTTAAAGAACTTCCCTAACATGGCAAACATATTTCTTTGGTGTGCCACCTAAGCCAATGTATTTCAGAAGAGGATGTCAAGAAGACGTGTGCTCAACGACCTGCACTTTTCCATCCATTCATCACGTTTTATTACTGGAAATTAATTTAATCTCAGTAGGGCGCGTGTGGTGCAGTGATTGGAGGCGCCACTGCGACACGCACATGGAATCCATCTCTGCGTCCATGGCCCGCCAAGCTTTCCATCACTCCGGGGTCGGCAAATTGGTACCAGACTTGTCTGGGAGGACAGCAGCACTGGCTCGATACATCGGCAGGCCACCGCGAGTCATTGTAAAGGTCAGATATGCATTCAATCACCTCCGACGATACTTAATGAAGTCGAATGCATGGCGCATCCCTCAGGGATTGATCAACGTCGAGAGCATTATCCTTTATCCTTTAGTGTTTCCAGTCATATTTTCTTTTCGACCAAGTAGTGTTCTGCATTTGCTGAGTGCTGTGATAGTTGCCCCACATTTCATCCGTACTTGTCATTCTACAGCGTTGTGTTGTCCGTGCTGTTCGAGTTCCGTTGTGGATATTATCACCATCCGAATGTTCCAGAGCTTTGCAAGTGCTTTGCGGATTTTTAGACTCATATGGATTGAAATTTCTTTGAGATACAGGTTTGCATGACAGAAACACTAAGCTTTTCACTTTTTTTTCAACAGAAAAAATACATCTTCTTATAGATCCATCAAAGCGGATTGATGTTACCAATTGTCTTAAGAAGAGTTTTGGTTCATAAAAATGAATTATTAGAGAGTTTTATAGAAACCTTTCTACATGGAGAATTTTCTTCGATCCAGAGCTATGAACTATTTACAACTAAGTCCTATAGTCTTTAACTTTTCAGGGTGGTTTCGCACGATGGCGATGAAACTCGTGCTAAGCACGGTCATAAAAAGACTCCGTGAACTCAGTTCATGCTACGTTTGAACATATTTCATTCTTAAAATTATATATTGAGCCCTTTCCTGCATTCCTGTTCATCACTATCCACCATTTACATAAGATGCGCTCAAATCAACAGAGCAAAAAAGTCGGATTCAATAAGATGGAGTAAGCCTTTTTTGGTGCTGTTATTTGAGTATTTTAGTCATAATCCTGCTCCTCCGTGTATTGTTAAATATTGAATTGACCTTCCAACGGTTTACCTTCTCATCGTGGCTGGGTGGTGTTCCTGGGTGTCGGGCTGTGTTGTATTGCGGTGGATTCGTACACCCGGCAGGGTTTCCCAAGCTGAAAAGGAGTCCGGCGTTTTCATCAGGAAGCCTAGCTAAGAGTAAACCAATACCATGATCCATCACCGTCTTGGTATCAAAATCACATGGTGGTAATTCTTCCTCTGATCCACAAGGACTGCAACTGCCTGCCGTGGTGAAGACCTGGGGCAGACTTTGGCCAGGGCGTCCTCGGGATTTCAGGGGACCGCAGTGGCTTAACCAGCAATGGCTCGCACAACTAGTGATGACGAGCCGTTCAAGTATCAAGTATCATGTTAAATATTGAACATTAATGGTTTTCGCTTAATCATTTACCCCTTCATCATGATCTGACACTGTTAGTGAAAGTAGAATTGCGACGTATGATGGAAATTTATTTAGTAGTAACCACAATGATGCAGAGATATTTGCAGAACCCGGGACCGTAGGTGTCTGCGGTAGAACGCACTTCTACGCTATAGCGAGGCTAACGCGCTCATCACCAAACCATGTGGGTTTTCCGTTTTGCCTGTCTCTCGGTTAGTTATTTATCTATTTGCTCCGAAAAGACGCAATAAGCAGTAAGTAAAAAGTTAGCATTGTGGTATCTAGAAGTAGTTCGACATTTCAATCTGGAGAGCAACGAAGAGTAGACTGTAACGACAGTCACCGTCTTTTTCGCAAACTTTCAAAATATCCGTGAGCTAGTTACAGTCTGTTGTGATGACTTGAAAAAGACTTAGCACAACGATTGCAAATTTATAAATGTAAATTTGTCAGTCAAACAATAATTTGTCAGTCAAACGGAAATTACTATGGTGTCTGCAAGGTTTCCGTTAATGAGCTTTTAGCACTTTTAGCACTTATGAGCACTTTTAGCTTAGGGTGTGGTTTGGGTGATTTAAACTTGAAATCATTGACTAACTCGGGTGCAAACCAAAATACCTACCCTAGTTATGTCTTTGGCACAAAGTTAAAAGTTGCACTCTTTCAAAAGAAACCAGTGGGCACATTTAAAATTGGACGCTCTATTTTTACTGTTTCCATATCGACTCGTAGGAAATCCTTTGTCCTCGCATGGCTGTCTTCCAACCGGTGGAGCTAACGAGTACGACCCAGATGCGTTTTACTACCATTTGGAGGAAGTTTGCCACAATGATAGAGCATATTGTCAATTTATTGTCGGGGATTCTAAAGGAAAAAACCCGCACCAGTGGAGGACGCCGTGCACGGTCATTCTACCCAACAAATCACTGAAGGGATCCTTCGTTACAATCCTCAGTAACGTAGTAATTCCGTAATCACCGTCTGATATGCTTGTTGAGTGTACCTTGGAAGCTGTACATGAAGATTCTCGTGTCGCGCATAGCACACAGATTGGATGAGGCATTACCAGCTGAGCAACCAGGATTTCGGCTGGGGTTTTGCCTAGTAGACCAGATCCAAACCATGTTTAGAACCATAGAAGTTTCTCAGGAAGAAAATTTGTCTTTTCCTCACTGAGTGGGTTTATGCTATATAAGAGCTGCATCTCACTGATATCGGAACTGCACTAAGAGCAAGGTGATACCGCATCGCCAAAGTTGTTTAGTCTACACTGCAGTGAATAATGAAGTCACTCGATTGGAATGAGGAAGGTATGCGTATTGATGAAAAATTCCTCTTAAATTTTCGTCAAGTCAATGACATCGTCATCTTCTGAAAAAGTACCAACAAAGCAGAAACTATGTTGATTGTGCTCAACAAAGCGGGAAAAGTATCGTACAACGCATTATTCGGAAAAAGACCCTGTTCATGAGAAACCCATGGTGCGAAGGCGAACAGATCAAATTCGATGGTTCTATTCTGTTCAGAGACAGCCTCGTAAGTATACCTTGGGCGTTAAATTTACATTGAAAACAGCAACATGGGCTGCACGTGAGCCTCTTAAAGAAGCCACCGACCAATCAATGGACCTGGAAACCCACGCTCATCTTTCGGGTTCAATAGTTCTTCCAGCGCTCCGCTATACTCAAAAGACGTGGGCTAATGCTTCGGCCAAGTCAAGGAACCTATGCACCACTCGAAGAGCGCTTGGGAATCATCGTAAACACATTCTGCATGCACAATGTCTAGCCGGAATGCGAAATTCATATTTTTGAAGTCTCTCCCATTTTTGAAACCCAGACAGTAGACATGGATACCAAAACATAGATGGGCCGGTTATATAGTACGAAGAACAGACGACAGGTGGACGAAAAGAATTGTGGAGTGGACTCTACAAGGATGTAAGTGTCTCCTAGTATGACCCTAACTACTTACACGTTGGGCGGACGTGTTCATAACTAAAGTGAAAACGGTTGTTCTCGAAGGTGTAGTTGTTTTACGGATCGCGGTATTGGACTCGCACTCGCCACTACCTTCAAATCAAACCGTGTCACCATGGAAGATGATTTCGAGGCAAAAAAAGCGACCCTCACAACTATAGGAGGCAGACCGTCTAGGTATCAAAGTAAGTATATTTACTGCTTACTACGGGTCTATAAAAGTTGAATCAGTTTACCAATGGAGTATAGAGCTTCTCGAAATGGTAATGAGACTTATTTAAGTGATTAAAAAGCGCCTTCTTTTTATCTCTCAATCACTGGGTTGGCGGCTTTTCGCCGAATTGGTGTGCATGATGGCACGCAAGCAAACACACACACACAAACACACAGAAATGGGTATTGTATTACCTGCATACGGAAGCTATAGGTCAAGCTGCAGCATTAGAGGAAAGTCCCACCCAACGAATACATGTGGTAGTCACTAAAGGACTAGGCTGTTCTAAAATAGTCTGCGATTTGCAATTTTATTTACCTTTTACGCATTTTAGGAAAAGTTTTCCATCGATTGCTGTGCTACTGTGCATCGATTCAGTGTTAATTCCACGTATTTTCGCTTTTTCTAGTTGAATCTTATAATAAGATGTGCATTTGACAATTTTAGAACTTAGAAACGGGAGTGCCGGCGGAACGACTATAACGATTTTTTTAAAAAAAAATTAAAACCCTAGCTCAAACTGGAGTTTTAGGGAGAATACATTAATGAGGCGTGGAGCGAAGCATTTGGTAACGAACGTACAACGCAACGTTGGTATGGAAAATTTCGTCATAGCAATTTCAACGTTGAAGGAGAAGAAAGCTTGGATGCCTTTTTGCTGTTGATGACGATGAATTGAAGGCTATCGTTCAAGCAAATACACTCAAATCTATCATAGAACATGCAGAATAACTCAGTGTAAGAAGGTTAAAGAACCTCGACAAATGGAGGCCTGCAAAATTGAATGACATTCAAAGAAGTCGCCGTTTTAAGGTTTCGTCGGTGCTTCTTCTATGTAACTGGAGCAATCCATTTCTTAACGTTATTGTGATGTGCGGTAAGAAGCGATACTCATCGACAAACGGTTGCGATATTTTCAGTGGATAGACCGCAATGGGGCTCCGCAGGACTTCCCAGAGCAAGCTTGCACCGAAGGAAAACCATGCTGATTTGTCTGGTGATTTGCTGCTGGTTTAATCCACCGCTATGTCGTGAATCCGCATGAAATATTTATGGTAAATGCGTAAAGCATTTCGTGGATATGCACTAGGAACTTGAACTACTTTACTTGGTTTGGTTAACAGAAAGGCAGCAGTCTTTCTCCGCTACAAAAAGCGGCAATGAGTCGCACTACTGACCCGGCAAATGTTCAAAGAGCTGGGCTACGAGACTCTGCTTCGTCAACTCACTCTCTAGAACTTTGTCGATTTCATTAAGCATTTCAAAAAAATCTTCAGCAACAAATGTTTCAGAAACCAAACCAAAGTAGAAACCGCCCTCAACGATTTCACGGCCTACAGAATCCCAGAAATCCATGCAGCTGTCATAGAATAGATGAACTGATTTTTACTTGGGAAAAAACTGAAGATTTCAGCGTTTTTGTTCTGATAATTGTGGTTTACTCTGAACGAAGTTATAAAAAAACTATCGATGTCATGCACTACACATTTTCAGATATCGATTAACATCTTCAGGCATTGATCAACTCTATATGACTTCGTGATGCATCGTCAGAGATGAATGAATGTATATCTGACGTTTACAGTGAGCCGCGGTGGCCTACCGATGTATCGAGTCGGTGCTGCTATCCTTCCAGACAAGTCTAATACCAATCTGCCGACAACGGAGGGATGGAAGGCTTGGTGAGCCTTGGGGCGGGATCGATCCCATGTGCATTGCAAAACGCCTTTAACTGCTGTTCTATACGCGTCCCTTATATGAGCGAAGCTGTGATATATCACTTAAAAATTCACGTTGAAATCCGCATTGGTTTCCGAATCGGTAGCGACTAGATAGTTCATGTTCCCTCACATTCATTACGCGACATTACTTTTGTAGGATTTCTACAGCCGTTTCGTATAAGTTTAGAAACTGAACGGAAATTCTACCAAATGCATTTGATTCTTGAATGAGATAAAGAATATCCTTCTGCTTAATCTTCTTTGCTATTGCACAAAAAGCCATATAGTGTTTTGAAAATATAAGAGTAGGACTGACTGTTTTCTAAGGTATATGACGAGACAAAGATATTCTATTTATTCTATGAAGTGGTCTTGGTCATTTTCCGCTATCAAGCTTGTTCCTCGATAGCATCGGAAAATACTGCCCAGCCGTAGTCTGTATTCAACTCTGCCTGTTTTCAACCAGTTCGGTCTTTTGTGATGTCAAGTTTAACCCTAAGAGGTCTATATCCGTTGATGAAGTCGCATATATGTTAAAAATTTGCTCTATAACAGGTTCCATTGTGTTGAAAATGAAGAAATTGTTTAAGAATATACATGATAATGATGACAACACGCTACCAGCACATGTTTTAATTATGTTCATTCTTCTTTAAAGAAAGTGCATCCTGTTTAGCTGAGAGGATCTTCTCAACTAACCAAGCCTGATTTTCCAACGAATAATTATAGCAAAACCGAAGTTGAGCATAACAAAAGAGAGAAAGAGGGGAGGCATCACGTGAAGAAACGGCGATATTTCGAGAGATATCGTGCTACCGCTACAATTACTTACTAATGAGAAGTTGTAACTACTAGGTAGATTCCGTGTTGACATCACATCCGACCAATTCGCAGTTATTTACACCTTCCACTAGCAACAGTTCTCGTATGAAAGCTTATTTTAGCAGAGGTTTTTCACATAAATTAGCTTTTATTTTCTTAAGTAATCTGGATCTATTTTTTTTACGTGGTGTCACGTTTCATTAAAAAAAAGTCTAGAAAACAATTGGCTACAGTTCAGCTTGCTAATGGCATTCGTAGGTAGAAAATTAGCTGGGTCACGCGAAACAAGAGTCCCGCGTGGTGTGGTGGTGAACGCGTTAGCCCCTAGAAAAGGGAATACCGCGTTCGTTCTCCACCGCAGACAGCTGCGGTCCGGAGTGCTGTAAATATCTCAGCATCGCCTTGGTTCTATCTTATTTTTTTAATTTTTGAAAAATTTTAAAAATAAAAAGTTAAAATCGGCTACAGTGTTGAGATTTCGACGTTTTCTTCACTGATAGCATAGAGTTAAAGCTATCCCATAAGATCCTACTTGAATACTTGGACGACTCGTCGTCGCTAGCTGTGCCGGCGTCAGTACAATCTCCATTTTTTTGCAACAGTTTCCAGGATCGATTTTCCGTTAACTTTGGCATTGGATTATAAATTCGACGTTTTCTTTCTCACAGTCGTCAACCATATGCGACTCTGAGCAGCTGTTCTTCTTCGATGGAAGACAGGTGGAGAAACTGGCTCTGAAGAAGGCGATTTTGCCAACACGTCATCTACTGTCGTGTTGTATGTTTGTCATTGGATGGAAGTAAAGATATGTTGTCTAACAACCTCGCGATTGCTGAGAAAGAAAACGACGAATTTATTCTCTATTTTTTTTCCTTTTTGGAGACTTACCGGTTGAGCCACTGTGGTTCGCTTGCATCCCGAGGTCAGCCTGGCCAAGGTCTGCCGCTTTTCATAAGATCTCAAATCATAAATCTCGTTCAAGTGCTCCTTGTGTAAGTCGACACATTTCTTTTCATTATTTTATGCAAGACTTCCCTTACTACATGGTCATAAACGCCCTTCTGTCAACTTATCACTTTTCAATGAGAGGAAAGCATTAAAATACATTAGGTTAATAATTACGATAACAAAAATAAGCAATATTCTAGGAATGAAATTTCTGGACGCGTTCTTCCAAGCTCTTGATGAAATGAGCTTTATCGTCCATTGAAGGATATCGAGTTTTTGAACCCACTGTGACGAGAATGCATAGACTCGATAGCAATCAGTCGGCTTTTTTCGTGTAATCTTACTGGTAAACCACCAATTTCGCTCGAATTCATTTGGTGATTCGGCACGATTGGCTCGCACGAGCATAGGATTTATAGCTCGCATTGGAATTCCTTCGTTCGAAATACATTCATTCAGTCCAGGTATTTATCAGGTTAGCTGAATAGTCAAATGTTCATGCCCAATGTACTGAATATGGCCAGATTTGGCATGGTGTTCGAACTTGGACTTGTAATCGATAGCTATCTTGACAATCCAATAATTTTTACTGTGGCTGCTCAAGACTGGTCTCGCAATAACGCTCACACGAGATCATACGTCAGGTTCTAAATTCAGTTTACAAGCATTCATAATATTTGTGCTCTGTTCAAAGGCTCAACCATGCTTAATCATGGCTGCCTACGAAACTTAGTGAATTAAATTGTTCAGAATTTGATGCAGCATTTGTAAATCTTTTAAATCTTAAGGCGTTTATGGCGCAGTGGTGGGAGGCGCCACTGCGACACACATGTGCAATCGGTTTCCGCACCCATGGCCCACCAAGCCTTCCATCTCTCCGGGGTTGGCAAATTGGTACCAGACTTGTTTGGGAGGATAGCAGCAGCTGGCTCGATACATCGACAGGCCACGGTGAGTGATTTTAATGGCCAGATATGGATTCAGTTACCACCAAACGATGCTCAATGAAGTCGAATGCATAGCGCATTCCTCAGGAATTGGTTGACTCCGATAACTTTATCCTTTTATCCTTCATTTGTAAACCTCGTCTTTTCTGTATATGTTCTGGCAAAAGTTTTTTTTTCGAATGTCTTGTTAGCGTTGTGAAGGGTTCATTTGGTGTATATTCACACATGTGATTGATTTATAAGAGAAGTCAAATTTTTGACAAATTCAAGTGGTTAGAATTTCAGATGTAACAAAGGCGCTTTCAGCAAAACTAATTCTGCGAATGTTAACTCAAATGTACTCAGCGTGAATAGCTGGAAACATTAATGAGTTATAGGACTAAAAAGATGTTAATGGACGCACAGTGCAGAAGGGAGCAATGGTTCTTTAGAAAATTTTCTTCGCGGGTGAATTCGACCTTGAAGTTGAGGAAGATCGCGGATATCACTGTGCTATTAACGACTATGAACTGAAAGTTTTGTTGGAGGCGGGTGCACATAAAACTGCTCGAAAAAGTCCAGAAAAACTTGCTGTAGGCATATGTTTTCCGGCATATAAAGAAGTTAAGAGGTCGAAGAAACTCGACAAATGGATGCCTCATGAACTGAACGACAATCAAATTAATTACGTTTTGAGGTATCGTCGGTGCTTATTTGAGCTTCAGTTTGAACAAACCGCTTCTCCACTGCTTGGTGACCAGCGACGAAAAGTGGATCCGGTATTTCTCTGGCCACGATCAGTTCAATAGGTAGATTACTATGCTGCTCCGTAGCGGTTTTCAAAACCGAAATTACACCAAAAGAAGGTCTGGTAACGACTTAGTGGTCCACAAATGGTGTCATCCATGATAGCTTCCTGAATCCGGGAGAAACCGCTGAGGCGGAGAAATTCATCCAGCAGTTGACAAAAATGCACTGGAAACAGTGCCTGCGATGGTGCCCCGCATTGGTCAATAGAAATGGGTACCAATCCTTCTCTGAAAAAATGCGCAACCACACCCCACTAGTCGCTGCTGCAGTAAGAGCCAGATATGTTATCACTCACCTCCGACGATTCATAATCAAGTCGAATGCATGGTGCATACCTCAGGGAACAACGCCGATAACTTTGAGCACCTGAGCTTTGTCTTTTAGGTTTCTTTTTAGCTAAATTCACGACGGACGTGAGATACATCACAACCATTCGTTGAGGTTTCACATGCCGAAACTGCTGTTGCTCTCACGTTCACATTGCCGCCCATTTTGATTTGGTTTGTCTTTGTCCTTAGACACTAACCGTTTAGGCCATTCAAATGGCAACAAATGTAGCAGGAAATTGTCTCACTATTTTTGTTTTGCGATCTACAAATCATGTGAAAATTCGTCACATTAGCCAGAGGGCAAAGCCATCTTCATGCATTATTTCCGTTATTTTTATCACTTCTAACTCTATTATTTGGCTCTTTTTTCACTCTATTTCCGTGACGAGTTCGTAGTGCCTTCTAGCAAAAAAAACCACCTGGTTTCAGCTTTCATTATTTACGCAATTTTTACTTAGAGCGAAATAGCCCCTGCACTTTGCCAAACCACATTGCTCATTGAATTTGGGCAATATTTTATTGTTTTCTAAATTGTAACAGTAGAAGAAGGTTCAATTTCTTTGAAATGACGCAAATTTTAATGCCTTTGAAGATATCTAGTCTCAGTAGATCAACAAAGCTCTAGGGCTTGGTCCTAGAGTGATAGTTTTAACTTCGTAGCAGAAAAAAAGCAGAGAATGGAAAGCCTCGAGAGGAACAAAATGGGACGGCTTTTGTGCTCTTAGTGAGTTGATACATTGTTTCGGGCACAGTCGTGCATTGCTCCTTTAACTTAATATTATCGTAGCAATGTGAATCCTCGACTTTAATTCCATGGTTAAAACTTGCTATACATCCAATATTTCTGTGTTATTTACTTGCTAATAAGCGAGATTACAGGCACACAGTCCATCCATCGTGAAAATTCCTATCCAGGTCACAGCGTGAAAATGCGAAAGATTTTATACGATCCGTCTTCACGTCTAATGTACGGTGCGGTTACCAATTTACCAACCCCGAAGGGATGAAGGGCTTGATGGACCTGAGGCAGGATCCAGCCACTATCGTGGTCGTGGTGGTCAGCATCCTTTTTCTGAATTGGTCAATCAAAAAGGACCAATCCCTCTCCATAAAAGCTACGCGCCACACTACCGACGCCGCAAAAGTGAGGTGGACTACAAGCTCTCGTTCAGCCGCCATATTCAATAGACATCTGGCCTATCAACTGTCACTTCTTATTGTATGTCGCCAACTCACTACAGGAGAAATGCTTCAGAAACAAAATGGATGCCAAAATTGCCTTTAATATCTCAATCGCCTACGGAACTTCAAAATTTTTTGCATTTGTTATAAGTGAACATATCACTTGTTGGCTAGAAATATTAATATTCAGCACTATCGTCTGCATTCCTTGATAATATCCTTCTCATCCAATCATTCGCCCAAATCGCTGTCAAGGATTTTGTATGTTCGATATTTATAGTTCTAGATATTCTTTCTAAGCAAACACGTGGTGGCGATCACCCATGTGTGACTCTAATCAGTTGCTCTTCCTCAGTGGAAGGCACCTACAAAACGGCTCTGAAGAAGGCAATACTGTCGAGAGGTCAATTTTGACGGAATAAAGAATAAGGTAACACCTCATGTTAACTCAACAAGAATGTCAATAACTATTTGATCACTGGCGAGGTTAATAGAAAGTCGGCCGTGGAATTACAAGATATTTACACGATGTTCTATTTTCCTCTATGTGTTGGTAGGAATACTGCTGCTTGAAATGTACCCCAAAAATGACGTTTTGCATTACCACTGTAAAACCGACTTTGCTTAGACATCGGTATAGATTATCAATGTGCCTTGTTTCAATGATGGGCTAACACGAGGTTGTTAAATTTAACTACTGTTTCGACGTCTTCGTCTTTATTAAAGCCAATGATTGGAGTTGATGGTTCATAGTTGTTCGCCTTCTCGATGTGGCGTCTTCTTCCTCGTATCGAGACGGATCTTCTTCAGTGGAGCATCTTTTGAATGAGGCAATCCCGCCTGGCTATGCCATTTTATACAGGACATTGATTGTTGGTAACAGGGATTGTCCGATGACAACGACCTGTCTCTCCTGTCATTCCATCTTGCCGAAGTCGGTATCACCATCATAAGTGCATGCTTGCTTCATGGAAAGTAGGTTTACAATTATATTATTGCTTTGTATGCTAGCTGAAAATGACACCGACTTCTGATGGATGAATTTCTTAAAAGAAAACGAGTTATTATCACCGGACAATCATTATTGTCGATATACACCTTTCTGTACAAAAGAGCATCATCGATGGTTCAGTTAGCCTCATTGAAGTGATGCTCCGTTAATGAAAGTCCGGCTCGATACGGTGACGAAGATACCAGATCGAGAACACATAGTCGACACTGAGGAAGACGAAATCATCGAAATGTTAACCGAATAAATATTTGGTAGTAACGTCGTTTTAGCTTTTCATTGAAACAAGGGGCGTTTTACGTGCCGATTAAGAGGGCAACGGTTCTCAGTGAACAATTTTATTTAAATAGCACAGGTGAGATTGTTACCCTGCCAATATTTCTACCCAGATCTTATGGTTCTTATTCTTTTTTTCGTTTGTTTAGGTTTTCATGCAGAGCTTATCCCATCCCTTAGAAAGCTCGGTTCCTTTTCCCTCGAGCTGGCTTTTTAAATACAGCTCGTGAAGCGTCAAGGAGCTTTCCGACAATGAAGCAGTTCTTCAATCCTCTTTGGATTGAAAAATCCATCATGTTTGGTTGCCATCTGCCTTCAAACTTCTCATTGTTTGCAATCGCAATTGAAAATGTGCCCTTGAAAACCTTGAAAGTTAAAAGAAGTCGAGAACTAAGGAAGTTTTGAGATCATCTAAAAGTAATCATAAGAGAAGATGTTGACCATTGTCATTTGTAAATGTTTTTCTACTGCTTAATTAAGCGTATTTCTGAGAGTTTTTTTTCGAATGTACTCAGAGATTCATCCATTACAGATCTCCTAACTAATAATAATCACTTTGAGACTGTATAAAGTACATTATTTTTATTTTTATTTAAAAGTATAATTTTTTTGTTTGAAAACTCCGTGATTTTCTTATGAAGGCAACGTCGAATATTATTCCTACGTTTTGTTTTCTTAAGTGAGCAATATTTCTTAACATAGATTGGTCGTAGATTTTCAACAGTAGAAATCCGTTATATTTGTCGTTTGATGGTCTCACTTTATGTGAGTCGAGTATTTTGCATGACTCATTCTTGCCAAGATCTCGACCATCGTTCAGGCTTTATCGATTCTTCCCTGTTTCCTGGATCCGACTTTATAATTTTGATGCTTTCGTGACTTACTTGCTGTCTATTCCATTAGGGCACTTGTCGCGACCAATTCGCCTGGATTGTTCTTGAGGCTTTGAGTAGGGGCGTGATCCCTGAGCTGGCAAAGTCATTCATTGAGGTGCCGCAGATCGTCACTTAGCTCCCTATCACGTACTCATTGCTGCCCATTATTGGTTTTTTCCCCAGACTATGACTGCCTAGGCCAGCCAAATGACAACGAATTAACAGGAAATTGCCTCGCTGTTCTGGTTTCGCGATCTATAAATCAAATGAGGAAACGGAACATTAGCCAGAGGGCGAAGCCATCCTCTCCCCTTTCCTTTCTTTTCCTCCTTCTTGAGTCTAGTATTTTTTCTTTTTTGCCTTTTATACTCCAGTATCGGTCTCGAAATGTATTCTAAAAAGGTACCAACATGTTGCAAACTTCTGCTATCAAAGCAGCTGTTGTATACAGTAAAACGCTCAGTAAAATCATGGAGAAGCAAACCTCCAGGCGAAGATGCTGACTTCTGTTTTAGAGCGTATTTCTAGTGTACATTCTATTAGTAGGTCAACCTTTTATTCACTTTGGCTCACGATCATTGTTTATTACATTATGGCAATGCAGCAGCTAGCACCTATGTAGCGCAGTGGTCAGAGGTCCTTTGCAATATACTCGCGGTAGTTGGTTCGGCTCCGCGTCACGATGTCATAAAGGATTCCGGGGTTGACGCATACATCACTAGATCACATAGGTTATGTATAGGCTAGATATATATTCAATCACCTATGCTATGTTTGGTGAAGTCTAATAAATAGTGCATCCCTCAAGAGTTGATCAATGGCGGACGACTCATCGTTTAACCATTTTTCAAATACCAAAAATTAATTCGGCGAAGATGACGACGCTTACACAATGCACAGTTGGCTCACCGAGGACGCTCGACTTCGAATGAGAGGTTCTGCTTCACCTACCACGCAATCCTAACCTTCGCCAGTTTGACAGCCATTGTTGAAACGGACACATAACATTTGACTGAAAAACTGACTTCAAAACAGGATATCTTAGAGAGAGTGGAGCAGTAGAACCTGAAGCCGAACCCCTCTACTTTGTGATGGAATTAAGATAAGGTAGGATGTCAACGAGACAAAAATTTATTGCTTGAAAAACCCTTTTAAGTAGCTATAGTAAATTGAAGGAAGGTGTTCAGCTGCATAATGAAGGCGACCGAACAACAAGACCCGAATGCCATATTATGCGCACATTGCAAATTAGGCATTTACCACAATATTTTGTAAGAAATTGCCTTTACTGGTGAGGTGAAGTAAATGAAGTTCTGACGAATGGTTGACCAGCTTTTCAATCGTGAACACCACTTTTGTTGCATGGTCTGAGTCTGAAGACAGAGTGATATTTTTCACCATATTAGCCTGATTTCCTATGGAGCAATAAATCTAGGGGATTTCGAGATATGGCGCCACTTTCTTTGTGGCAAGCTCCTTCCAGAGCTTCGGCGACTATTAAGGGATTGCCCAGCAACAAATTGTCGAAGAGACTGTTTCGAATATTTAACCCAATGTTGATTCTCATATCCATGCTTCTAACATCTTTCATAATATTTCTCCCAGACTAGGCTCAGATAACTTAAAACAACGCCTATGTAGTGTCTTGAAAGAGAAATAGCCTTTTCAACATGCAATCAATATAATTAAATCTTTTCTAAACACTAATAGGTCATTAGTAAGCATCGAATAATGGCAAATGCACCAACGCCCTTTCTTCTTCTCTAGCCAGACCTTTTTCAAGGTTCTTCAATTCTTTGAAGTGGATGACTCGCAGTGCATGTGTGTTTTCCAGGCCGGGAATTTCGTTGCGCTCTCTTCAGAGAACTCTCAACTGGCGACTGTTCACTAATTTTCCTCAAATTTTGTGTTGCTAAATTTTCTATAACTTTTTTCGTTGATGTTGCACAACTGTCCATTTGTCCTTGCTCTTACTTTATTTATGACTTTTTCTGCTATAAGTACTATAGCCAATAATAAAGACGATTTACTAAAGGTTGATAATAATACTAAGAAAGACAGGCGAAACGAAGGACCCGCATGTTGTGGTGGTGAATACGTTAGCCCCCGGAAAGGGTAATAGCGCGTTCGCTCCCCATCGCAGACGTCTGCGGTCCGGAATTTGGTAAATATCCCAGCATCATTAATGCTAAGAAACGTTGGTCTTACTACATTTATGCAAAGGACTGGGTAAAATATGACTTTCCTACATTAAGAGTTATTTTCACTGAGTCGCTTACTTCTTCGCGGTAGCGAGAAGTGTTCCTAAGCGTGGAACACTCAGCTTTTTCTGCATAATTGAAAAGCGAAGATGTGGAAGTAAAAGCAGGCTTAGCCAGATTTATAGAAAACCTTTTGTTCGCTTCTTTCATAAGGCAGAAATTCTGGTAATATCACATTCGTTTCATCTAGTAATGGTTTTAAGAGCATATTGTAAAGACACTCCGTTACAATGATCACCACCGTGTATGGGATCGCACGTTGAAATCAGTTAATACAAGTTTAAGATAGTAGGTAGATAATGAAGAAAAAGCCGACTAGACCCGAAACTAGTGTGCATTCGTTTTACACAGTGCACATTGCGAGCTTTTGTAAGGCGTCAATATGGTCGATCATCTACTAAAAATCATTAGTATTCTAATCTCTACTTGGCCTGTCATCGGGAAAACGGGTGGCCCAAGCCACAAAGAACGAAATGGCCTGAACAATTACCTCGAGATAATGATAGCCATGGAAGAAAACAGGATATTGCTGGCGTTTTCGCCTCTTCTTGGCTCTTACTGGATCAACGGCGCCATCAATTAATGGTATTAGAGATGCTCGATTCTCATGAAGAACATAATAATTTATGACAAGCGAATTTGGTGAGGAAGTAATGAATTTACGACAAAATCGAAGGCGGTAATGACTTTAGACGGCGTTTCACCAAGCATAAGACACCGCTAGCGCTTTTAATGAAAGATTTATAACATAGTTTTGCCTATATCGTGGGTGAAATAAACAAGGGAAAATGGAGCTGTTGGAGCAGATCAACTCTGTACCTCGTCACCGATCGCGGATGGATGGACGACTTGGTTTAGCCAATGAATGGCATCCTACCAGAAATCACGTATGTATTACTGAGCAAATCTAACCAATGGTTATGCATAGCTACACATCCTATGGGCTTCTTCGTCAATAAATGACAGTCAATGTCTTATGTAGGAAATCAATACGTTTTCACGGAAATCTACAGGGTACACCCTCTTTAGGAGTGATATATTGCGTTGTTCTTCTGTTGTCATGGATGTCCACATAGAAATTTTCGTGTCCCAGCCTCGTCGGAAATGTTTAAGCCTTATTCCCAGCTTTTTCACGCTCCTACGTGTATGGTAAAACATTTTCTCACCAAGATGATGTTTCGAAATGTCGTTTCAACTAAACTCGTCACCACGGTTTTAGAATTGTTCACTTTCACGTTGTCATCAGTAGAATGTGAGGGACCGAAAGAGAATTTGTCGCCTAGATGCTTAGTGAATGATGTAAGATCAGTGCTCAATCACTTAGAGATAATTCACTTAGAGATTTATTGGTCTGGAAAAACCTTTTTTTCAAGCAGTATATATATGAGACGGCTAACGAGATTGTTGTTGGAACGGCGAGAATAAATTTTAGCACGAAGCTACGACGGGGTGAAGGGTAGCAGATGGACGTCGAAATACGACTGACTGTACCATTAACCCACTATGGATGGGTGCTGCTGCGTAGTATGGGTATTCCAAGAGTGTACGAGCAATTCTTCTTCGGCTGTAGATATTCTGGCTTTTTTAAATAAAAATACTTTTTAATAACCAGAGTGCTTCAGGAGTTCTGAGCATGACAGAGCTATAGAAGAGACTTTGTTCTATCATTCTGTAAGTATGAACGATATGTATTTTACTATTTACTGTGTGACTATAGTGACTAAAATAAAATGACGGTTAATTAGTACCCTCCTCCTCACGAAAAAGGTAATCGTTCGAAGCTCATCTGAGGTTCCGAATTTTGTTCAAATCTTAGCACTATATCGGTCAAGTGTTAGTCAATAAACTTTTTCGAAAAAAGGTTTTTGCAAATTATTAAATGTAGAGAACGGCTTTTCTTGCCTCATACCTATATGTCTGATCTGCTTCCGATCAGCTGTTGAATAATTATGCGTAGTGCAATGGGAAAAAGGACTGGAACGCCCTGCTGAAAATGAACACCATACTCTCTGTACCATCCCGTGATGCATACGCTTATGGACACTATAGTGCCAATGCCAGGCGTTATAAGTTAAAAAGAAGTGGACGAAGTCGACATATTATTTCATAACTTACTACATGCATTAGGATGAAATTCTGTGTTCGGAGGGCACATAAATATTCTGAAAGCATTTCTAACAGGAATTTCTTGGTGAGTTTTTCTTCCACTGAGTAGTTCTGCTTGTAGAAGTTACTACGCAAGACAAGTGTTTCGTATCCCATGGTCGCTCGCCAACGATATGGGATAGCACCTGGAGCATTCTGTTCTCGGAAAATATTCCATTGCTTTGATATTTTTAAAGAAGTTGTAATGCATTCTTTTATCTATCGAGTTCAGAAAAATTGCCTAAGCCTTTTGTTGGTGTAGATTTGGTTCAAAAAATATTTCACTATGTTGTACTTGTCTAACGATACGAGGCTTAAATCCACATCGTGGTGTAGAGTGAAGCTAGAACTTTAATTCGTTCAAACAAGCGCCAAATTTTATTGAAGAACGACGTCACTAACAGTCTACGCGCCATGTGCGTTTATTTTGGAATTTAGCTAAGAGAAATTCATTTCCAGCTGTTTTCTAGAATGATGAAAGAGAATTGGATTCTCGAAAACGTCTGAGAATATATGTTCAGTGATAAATGTCTGCATTGTCACATGTGCCATGATCTATGGGTCTCTAGTGGACGCGGCGCCTGCACCCTCTACAGCATTACGGTTAAAGGGAACTGCTTCATTTCATTACTTCTACAGCGATGAGTTTTACTTCTAAGCGAAAATCATTCTTTTACTGTATTTGTGTAAAATATTTGAGCATGAAGCGGTATAAATACTGTGACGAAGGATGAGTCGAAGTGGAACTCTCTTTGAGACTACGTAACCATCTTTTTCGTCCCTTAATAACTCAAAAGACCGACTATCTTATAAACCTCGGCATAGATAGTTGATATGTTTATTTATATAGTCTTATAAATTGATCTTCTTTAGCTGATGCGAGGTTGGTATAGGTCTTCGTTGTCGTTGTTGGTGTTGTTGGTCGATGGCTGACGTTTCGGCGATTTCGCCTTCCTCAGAGCCTGGACGTATTTATATTAGAATACTTTGTTTTTTCGGTGGAAAAAGGCTAAAGTATTAATGAAGATCAAACATTTAAGTAGATGGTGGGCTCAGATGCTACGGTCAAATGTAGGTCTACACCATAGTGAACAGAAAGGCTACTCACCGTGACGTTACGAGTGGGAGTGGCCCACGCGCTGTTCATATGGGGTCGCGAGCAAGACACAACCCCGGGGTCAAAATATCAATTTGAAATAGGGCGCTAGGTCACGTGTGATAGTGAGGCATTCGTCTTTCCGGTTCGTCTTTGGATTTTTGAGATTTATCCAAAACGCCTCAAGAGTTTTGCGCGTTGATGTTTTCGATTCCCACGCCAGGATCCGCACAGTCACTTCAAAATCATCGCCGTTGTGGTTTTGTGCCCTATGCGTACCTAGAGGATTCTTTTGACGTATAAAAATTTTGATCTTCATTAATACTTTAACTTTTTCTGCACCGAAGAATTAAAGTATTCTAACATAAAATACGTCCAGGCTCTGAGAAACGCGAAATCGCCGAAACGTCAGCCATCGACCAACAAAACCAACAACAACGACAACGACAACGAAGACCTATATCAATACATCTTTTTCATCGCTTTGAATCTGCAACATCTCTTCGTTGATTTACAGCGGCTTTCTTCTGTGCTGTAAAAGAAATTGGACTGCAGGTAGAGAAAATCCTAATTACACGATTTGGCCTGATGTGCCGTTAGAAAAGCTGCGCATGAGATTTCTCCTCTCCCTCGTTTAACGAAATTAGATACCCCTATGTTTTATTCAACTAACCAGTAATGATTCATGTACGTCGTCCTTCCTTCCTCATATTTGAGCTGGTCATCACTAACTTGGAAAAATAACTTCAGGAAAGTCTGGATGTGTGTCACAAGTGGATAACCTGCTGGGAAGAATGGTGATAAGTTGGGCGCTTGTAGGCACCTTGATAGCAAATGGTGAATATGTCGATTAACTGACAACTCAACAATCATTTGAGTTTAATCTTTTCTTTTTTCGTATAAAACCTGTGCTTTTTTATTTCTAAGTCGTACCACTCAACTTTAGATAACGCTAATTGATTTGTTGGTTTTTTGAGACTAAAACTGCCCGTTAGGTTTTCTTTGATTTCGAAATTGCACAACATAGCCGTGCGTGCTCACCACAGTGTTTCCATTCGAGACCAAGAACCAGGAAATGGATAGCTAATTGAGTGCCATTGCCGACGCTGAAAGTGAATAGATTTGCGGAGCGATAAATGTGGGAAGGGATATTCGACGGATAGGAGTTATTTCGTGAGGAATAAGTGACCGACCACCTCGGAAGCGATTATCAGGTGCAGTATTAGTGCAACAGTTTGTACGTGGCAGGGCAATTAATTAAGCATTAGTTCACCATTCGCAGGTGAAGAAGTGAGTAATCTTTCATTTGGTATGAAAGAGACCCAGAAGCGTACATTCTTAGGAGGAAGAATCCATGGTTTTCACCAACGCAACTACTACGTTAGTTGTTAGTGTTATTTTATGCAGGGTTACAAATATGAAGAAAATCACATAACTTTTAAGTGTTTAAAAAACCAATTTTTTGCACGAATTTGTAATAGTTTCAGCATTAATTGTCCATGCTTCACTCCCAGGAGGTGACTGTATTGAGCCGTGTGTACGCGAAATGCAAAGCGTAAGCTGTTTTTACCTATCACTGAAATAGAGAATGTCTAGGTTGTGTAGAATTTCATTAGGTGAATATGTATCTGATGTAGACAAGTCAGCGATTTCATTTCAGTCACTGGAACAGACGCCCATGCTTCAGAATGAACAGCTCGGACAACTGTCATTCAAGCAACTTATCGGCCAGTCACAGGACCGTCAGCACACTCAGGACGCGTTCTCTCAGATTTGTCAGTGAGTGGTCTGTTTTAGTTGTCCATGCTCAATCAGTGCAGATAGTTAGATGCGAGTGGAAAACGTATTGGTTGAACCGGTTTGAGATGTTCAGTGCTATAAGTAACTCTCACTGCACGTGTTACAACTATATCTGAACTACTAACACTATTTATGATCCATTCATTACTATGAGACCACTGGAATTTGGTAATTCTAGAAAGTAGATAACTTGTACTTCCTAGTAGGTGTTCAAAATGAGGAACATTTTTTTGTCGACAACTTGGCCATGTAGGGTAATTTCAAGCTTACTAAGAGTTCTCTTCGTGGAAGTAGTTTCTTATTTTCTCTGTAATAGCAACGTTTGCTTTGAAACTCCAATATTTCAGAGCATATGTGAAAGTGGATGCATGTTTGGAACAGTGTGAAAAGTCATCGGATTCTTCTGCAAGGGTCCGGCAGACATACGCCGGAATTCGCTTCATATGTGTCGATCACAAGAAAGGTTAGTGTTCGCTGAACACCGAAAAAAACCGTTTCCAACCAAGCGTATATCTGATGCTGTAAATTCCTAATCCTGTAAGGAGTTCGTTCTTCCTCTTACTCTTCATTGATGCCTTTGCAACCACCGCCTTCCTATCGCAATGTTTCTTTTTCTTCCTTCACCTTCCTCGTACGTTTTGAATAGTGCTGGAAAAATGCTTTGGATCTAACTACCAACATTCACTAAATGATTCACAAAATGGACGGCCACCAGATAAATTGGAGGAAACTAACCGAATGCTGCAAAACTAGCCAACCACTTTTTAGCTTGTATATCACTCACCGGCAGCACATATTATTGCGACTAATGTAGCGATTAGGAAGGCCAACTGAATTTCTAAAATATTCTCGGAAAACCAATTCTTTTACGTCATAACTGACATTGCCGTAGGTTGGAAATCTCCAACATTAAGACCTTTATGGAGCGATTATTGGATTATAGGGAGTAGGAGAAAATTTAATGAGTAAGACATCGGAGATGTAGTTTACATGAATGTGGTATTTAGTACATTATAGGCCAGACCATCGAATCATCCTATTCACATCATCCCAGCAGTTTTTTCAAGACTTGGAGTTCTGTATTATACTATTCATTATGAATTCGTCGTTTTCTCTCTTAGCAATCGCGAGGTTGTTAAACAGCATACGTTTACTTCCATACAATAACACACATACAACACAATCGAAGCTGACGTTTCGGCAGAATCACCTTCTTCGGAGCCGCTTTTTTCATCTGTCTTTCACCGAGGAAGAACAGCCGCTCAGAGTCGCATATGGCTGACGACAACCTCGCGATTGCTAAGAGAGAAAACGACGAATTCATAATTCAATGCCGAGGTTAATAGAAAGTCGATCCTGGGTACCATTCATTATCTTGTTGTCAGTTGAGTTCCACTTCGCTGAAAAAAAAGGTGAGTCCTATCAGCATGAATCCAGCCGCTCAAGATTCCATAGGCAATCCAAATGAACTGATTTTTTGCAAACAGAACACAAAGCATTGCTTGGATTCAAGAAATGATAAATGGAACTGACACAGAGTCAAGCCGCATCAACCTTACCCTAAATCGTGGAATTGTCGTCTTTTTCTTTTACTACCACATTTCATCAACTTCCAAGATCACATCTACAGTTGTCAATTTCACAATGTGCCTCTTGTAGCTGATATGAGAGAGCGAACGCATCTGACTGTTAACTAACGCCGGCATAAAATGAGAAATTCACCCAGGCAACGCTGAGATTTGTGTTCCCTTGTTTTCTTCTGAATTGCTTTCTTGTTTGTTGACAAATATACGAGTATATTTAGCTGGTGAAGCAGGAATAAGTCCTCGGAGCGAGTTTTGAATTTCTAGTATTAAAAGATGCAAGACGAAAATGATATAATGTCGAACGCCGCTCTAAAAAGTTGATTTCTTGAGTGCAGTTATGCTGCGTTTTTCATTTGAAGTGCACGTAGAGGATAAAGGGTAAAGCGTTCGGCGTCACTCAATCCCTGAGGGATGCACCATGCATTTGACTATATGGAGCACTTCGCAGAGGTGATCGAATTGATCAGGTCCATACAGTAACTTGATTGGGCCTGCTAGTGTGTCGTGTCAGTGTTTTCGTCCTCCTATACTAATCTAGTACTAATCTGCCCATGGCGGTGTGACGGAATATTCGGGAGGCCTGCGCGTAGAATGGAACGAGCGAATGTTCCAATGTGTATTGCAATGCAGATTTAATCAGTGAGCTACACTCGCCTGTGAAGTGCATAGTTAGATAAAAATGTGTTTAGAAAATTGCGAAGCATTCATTGCATCACCTTTTATTCAGACAGGTTTGCAAATAAATTCCACTCTATTGCACTCTTGGGTACTGGAAGTATTGGGAAAATGTTCCATCATTTTCACGACGTGCTTTGCCCTATTACATGCCAAAATGAGAGTCGAAATTTGTCATTTACGATTCGATCAATCTACATCTATCTTATGCTGAACTTTATAACACCCACGGGAATTCTGGTAAGGGCTACTCAAGCGTCATAATGGCTAACGACAATCAGTGGACTAAGTGCTGTTTTGCATTAACATGGCACTAGAAATGTTGATCACTGATTCTTGAAAGGACATTTCTCTAAAATTGTAAACAGTTTTGCTTAATTTAAAAAGCGCCCACACGAAATCTGTTAGTAAGCCAATCAGTATAGGTGAGTAAGTGTGGCATTTCTATCTGGAAGACAAGCTATGAAAAGCGTATGTACAGCCCAGCAAGGTTGTGTTTTCACCATTATTGCAAAAACAATTAAAAACGGCGGCACCGTACTGGAAGCACAATGTTCTCCGTGCACGCAGAGTCAGACGAAACCCACAACTTTGTGCGTCACAGGGAAAGTCTATTGGTGCTCTCTCGAGGATCGGTAGTAAACGGAATTAAGTGAGATGTATATATATATATATA
>MQTX01000217.1:527640-564487 GCA_009735665.1 Angiostrongylus cantonensis | reverse complement strand
GATCCGGGGGATGGACTCCCTGTTTCTGCTGCCCCGATTTGGCACATACTTTCTGTATTTGCTAGGCGTATTCATGCATTTGTGTGTGGGTGCATTCTCGCTTCATGCGGACTGTATTCTAGGAGTCAAATCGGCCAAAAGCCTGCAATCAAGTGACATGGAAGTATATGGGAGATGGTTAGGAGTCTGTACCTACAACGCACGTACACTTGCATCCAAGTCCTCGATAGAGGACTTGCTCATGCAAGCAGCATGATTCATGCCAATGTTGATCACATGCTTACGAGCAGAAGGTGCCGTCTTCATCACCTGTATCACCTGTAGTCCCCGTGATCGTCGAGCGACCCGAGCGGGCGCCAGTAATTTCTCCATTTTTCCCTGTCGCGTGCAAGAGTAGCCCAGTGGGTTTTGCTCGCTCTAGGGACTCGTCGAGCATCATATCCTTTTTTTAAACTTTTCTTGAAAAACTCTGATAATCGAGTCAGTGGTCTTCCTGCAGTGCGTTTGAAATCCCGAGGAATCCAGTCACTAACGGCTCTTGTCCATCGGTTATTTATCATTGAACGCATTACGTGTCCGGCCCACCTTATCATCGACTGTTTGGCGTATAGAACGGCATCTTTGATTTTCGATCGTTGACGTAGGTCGGAGCTTCGGATCCGATCCCTTACTTGTGTGAAACGGGATACTCCTATCATCGCCCTTTCGACTGCGCGCTCGACAGCGCTGAATGATCTTTTATCCTGCTTACGTAGTCACCAGGTTTCTGAGGCATATGTTAGGGCAGGAAGAACCGTTGAGTCGAAACGGTAGGCACGGAGTCGGGTGTTCTTTGTTCTCTTCACTACACCCTCGGTGCTCTTAAAAGCTCCCCAAGCCGCTCGTTTTCTTCTGCTCAGCTCTGGAGCTAAGTCGTTTATCATATTGATTTCCCGACCTATGTACTGAGAAGGGACTCCTTGAGTGCCAAGGGCTTCCATGACTGCTTCTACCTAAAGTGATTCAAAGGCCTTCTCTAAGTCGATGAAAGTGAAACAGAGCTGTCTTTCGTACTCTCACGATACTTCAATGAGCCCTGTTAACGTGTGAATGTGGTCCATCGCACTAAATCCTTTTCGAAACCCTGCTTGCTCGCACAGCTGTCCTTCGTCCAGTGTTCTGTCTATATTGCTTAGGATGACTCGAGTGAAAAGTTTGTAGACGACAGACAGCAAGCAGATTGGGCGATAGTTATCTATATCGAGTCGCCCATCTTGAACAAAAACACGGTCTTGCTGGTCATCCACTGAGTAGGGAACTTGCATTTAGAAAGGTAACGTGTGAAGAGCCGAGCCAGTGTGGTTACGAGGATTGGAGGAGGGTTCTTCGGATGTTCTGATCTTATCCTATCCGGACCTGGTGCTGTTCAATTTTTCACCGACGAAATGGCATGTCGGATTTCGAAAGGGAGAACCGGTGGAGCAGCATATCCATCCTCTTTTATTTCATAAGACGGGACATGGACGTGGCTATCGAAGAGATCTGAGTAGTAAACGTGGATAATTTTCTCCATTGCCTTTCTGGACGCTGTTATTGTTCCGTCTAGGCGTCGGAGTGCAATCATCTTGGCCTTGTAATTGGCGAAGCTTCGGCGGGTTCTGCGAATGCTTTTTCCAGCCTCTTCAGCTTCGACCATTACTGCTGCTCTTCTCTCGTCGAGAGCTTCTTTTATTGCCTGTCTGAATTGTTTCGCAAGCTCGGACGTTGAGGGTGAGCGGCTTTCTGAGTTTATCATGGCGGCCGAGACCATCCGTGGTAACTCACAATTCCAGAAGCCTCACCGTCAACGCTAGACGTGGGAATCTCCCACTGGAGCGTACCATAACGAAATAGACCACATCATAGTAAATAAAAAGTTTTGCCTAACCGATATCGCTGTTATTGCAAAATTCTACATGGGATCAGATCGCCGCGTCCTTCGTGTAAGATTTTATTTCTCTCGGAAAAGAGAAAAAGCCGCTAAATTCAAAACCGGAAGTCCCAGAGCCACCACAAACTGGGACTTATTCAACTCATTGGTAGGCTGTTGGTAAGATGCCGTTGTCGACAACATCGACGAGGAATATGATCGGCTCACTGAACATCCTTACGCCAGCGCCATGAAAGCTAAGAGTTCGGAAGTCACCAAAAGATCTCCGTCGCCAGAAACTCTCGAGCTAATACACCAGCGTGCAATCGCACGAGCTGCAGGCAACCGCGAGCTAACGCCCTGACTTGCAAAGCAAGGCAGAGAGAGGATGAAAGAAGATCTTAGAGAGAGAAGAGCAGTGGTAATGGTCGGGGCTGCAGAAGCTGGGTGAAGCATTCGCAAAGCCCGCCGAAGCTTCGCCAATTACAAGACCAAGATGATTACCCTCCGACACCCAGACGGAACAATAACAGCGTCAAGAAACGCAATGGAGAAAATCATCCACAATTACTACTTAGATCTCTTCGATACCCACGTCCATCTCTCGTCTTATGAAATAAAAGAGGATCAATATGCTGCTTCACCGGTTTTCCCTTCCGAAATCCGACATGCCATTTCGTCGGCGAAATATCGAACAGCACCAGGTCAGGGCAGGATAAGATCAGAACATCTGAAGAACCTTTCGCCTGTTCTCGTAAACACACTGGTTCAGCTCTTCACACGTTAAATGTCTGAATGCAACGTCCCTACTCAGTGGAAGACCAGCAAGACCGCGTTGTTGTTCAAGAAGGGGGACATACACGACATAGGCAACTATTGCCCAATCTGCTTGCTATTTGTCGTCTACAAACTTTTCACTCGAGTCGTTTAAACAGGATTGACAGAACACTAGACAAAGGACAGCCATGCGAGCAAGCAGGTTTTCGAAAAGGATTTAGTACGATGGACCACATTCATACGTCAACAAAACTCATTGAAATATAGCGAGGATACAGAAGACCGCTCTGTCTCACTTTCATCGATTTGTAAAATGCTTTTTATTCAATTAAGATAGAAGCAGTCATGGGAGCCTTTCATAGTCAAGGAGTCCCTACTCAGTACATAAAGGTTCTTCGTGAGCTGTTCAAAAATTTCACAACCAAGATTTCACCGTTCCTCAGCGATATTAACGTTGATGTCAAAAAGGGAGTTAAGAAAAGCGACATCATCTCACCAAAACATTCTACTGCCACCCTCCAGAACGCCATGCGAATATTGGAATGGGACAACATGGGAGGCTGCTTCACCGGTTTTCCCTTCCGAAATCCGACATGCCATTTCGTCGGCGAAATATCAAACAGCAGCAGGTCAGGGCAGGATAAGATCAGAACATCTGAAGAACCTTTCGCCTGTTCTCGTAAACACACTGGTTCAGCTCTTCACACGTTAAATGTCTGAATGCAACGTCCCTACTCAGTGGAAGACCAGCAAGACCGTGTTTTTTCACTCGAGTCGTCTAAACAGGATTGACAGAACACTAGACAAAGGACAGCCATGCGAGCAAGCAGGTTTTCGAAAAGGATTTAGTGCGATTGACCACACTCACACGTTAACAAAGCTCATAGAAGTACCACGAGAGTATAAAAGACCGCTCTGTCTCACTTTCATCGACTTAGAGAAGGCCTTTGATTCAATTGAGGTAGAAGCAGTCATGGAAGCCCTTGGCACTCAAGGAGTCCCTACTCTGTATATAAAGATTCTTCGTGAGTTGTTCAAAAATTTCTCAACCAAGATATCACCATTTTACAACGATATTAACGTTGACGTCAAAAGAGGAGTTAGGCAGGGCGATACAATCTCGCCAAAATTATTTACCGCCTCCCTCCAGAACGTCATGCCAACATTGGAATGGGATAATATGGGAGTGAAAATCGACGGTTAGCAGATACATCACCTTCGCTTTGCTGATGATATCGTTCTTATAACACCAGACAGTAGCCAAGCGGAACGCATGCCAGCGGACTTTGATAAAGCGTGTGGAAAGATTGGTCTTCGACTAAATCTCAAGAAAACGATGTTCATGAAGAACGGATTGGTTTCGTTTGCCCCATTCACGCTCAACGGAACGAATATCTCCGAATGCTCCAGTTATGTCTATCTAGGTCGGGAAATCAATATGATGAACGACTTCACTCCAGAGCTGAGCAGAAGGAAACGGGCGGCTTGGGGAGCTTTCAAGAGCATCGAGGATGTAGTGAAGAGAACAAAGAGCACCCGAATCCGTGCCCATCTTTTCGACTCAACGGTTCTTCCTGCCCTAACGAATGCGTCAGAAACCTGGTCGCTACGTAAGCGGGATGAAAGATCGCTCAGCGTTATCGAACGCGCAGTCGAAAGGACTATGCTAGGAGTATCCCGTTTCACACAGGAAGGGATGGGATTCGAAGCTCTGACCTACGTCAACCATCGAAAATCAAAGATGCCATTTTATACGCAAAACAGTCGAAAATAAGGTGGGCCGGACACGTAATGCTTATGAATGATAACCGATGGACAAGAGCTGTTAGTGACTGGATTCCTCGGGATGTCAATCATACTGCAGGAAGACCACCGACTCGATGAACAGAGTTCTTCACGAAAGGCCTGGAAGAAAGATATGATGCTCGACGAGTCCCTAAAACGAGCAGAACCCACTGGGCTACTCTTGCAAGCGACAGGGAAAAATGGAGGTTTTAATAGCGGCCGCTCGAGTCACTCAACGGTCAACGGGACTACAGGTGATACAGGTGATCTCAATTGAGTCAAAGGCCTTTTTTAAATCGATGAAAGTTAGACAGAGCATTCTTTTGTACTCTGGCAATGAGCCTTGTTATCACGTGGATGTGTTCCATCGGACTAAATCCTTTTTGAAACCTTGCTTGCTCGCACGGCTGTCCTTCGTCCAGTGTTCTGTCAATCCTGTTTAAAATGACTGGAGTGAAAGTTTCGAGACAGACAGCAAGCAGATTGGGCGATAGCTGTCGACATCCTGTAGGTCACTCTTCTTGAACAATAGCACGATCTTGCTAGTCTTGCACTGAGTAGGACCTTGCATTCATACATGTAACGTGCGTAGAGTCGAGCCAGTGTGTTTGCGAGGACTGGCAGAAGGCTTTTCAGATGTTCTGGTCTTATCCTCTCAGGACCTGGTGCTGTTCGTTTTTTTACCGACGAAATAGCATGGCGGATTTCGGAAGGGAGAATCGGTGGTGCTACATATCCGTACTCCTTTATTTCATATGACGGATGGTGCATGTGGCAATTGAAGAGATCTGAGTATTTATTATTCGTGAGTGGTTTTCTTCATTGCCGTTATGGACGCTGTAATTGTTTCGTATAGGTATCGGAGTGCAATCACCTTGGTCTTGTAATTGGCGAAGCTTTTGAATTTTGCGAATTACTTCCTCGTCCTCTGCAGCTTGGACCATTTCTGCTGTTCATCTCTTTTTAAGATCTTTTTTTATTGCTTGTTTGCATTGTTTTGTAAGTTCGGACCATAGCAGCTCGTGGGATTGCACGCTGGCATATCAGCTTGAGTGTTTCTGAAGACAGACGTCTCTTCGTGACTTTCGAACTCGCAGCTTTCATTGCGCTATCGTGAAGATGTAGAATGAGTCGATCGTACTCTTCGTCGATGTTATCGACAACGGCATCTTGTCAACAGCCGACTAATGATTTGAATAAGTTCCAATTCACGGCGGTTCTGCGACTTCGGTTTTTGAATTTGGCTGCTCTTTCTCCTTTCTGCCTGAAATAGACTCTTGCACGAGGCAGACGGTAGTCTGATCTCGTGTAGAATTTTGGGACAACAGCGACATCGGTTAGGCAAAACTTTCTACTGACTCTGATGTGGTCTATTTCGTTATGGTACTTTCCATTGGGAGATTCCCACGTCCAGCGTTGAGGGTGGGGCTTCTGGAATTGTGAGCTACCATGGATGGTCTCGGTCGCCATGATAAACTCAGAGAGCCGCTCACCCTCTTCGTTCCATTCTAATCCGTGGGTCCCAATGTGACGTTTCTCAGACGATCTTCTTGGTCCGATCTTGGCATTGAAATCTCCAATGATGACCTTAAAGAATGTATGGTCTCCTCTGTAGAACCTTTCCAAGTCCATGCAGAACGCTTCGACTTCTTCTTCGTCATAGTTTGATGTTGGCGCGTAAACGACGAAGATTGTTTGTCAGAGTCGGTATTGATCCACATCTTTTTAATCGTAAACCTCCGATTCGGGTTGTAACTGTTCGAATGATTCGATGTTCAATGACAAACTCGTGCTGACGAGTACGCCGACGCCGTCGACTCCTCTACTGTCTCATGTTCCCAGGAACAGTTCTGCTCAGGTGTCATAGACGGCGTCGAATCGATGGCGTCGCCTCATCTCTGTCAGGCTGATGATGTCGTACCTTATCCATCCTTCTTGCCTGTATGAGCAAGTCTTCTATTTAGCTGCTGAATTGGGGCTCTTTCTCGGTCAGGGGAATGAGGCCCGTTTTTTTTTACTGTGTTTACCATTTTGTTACCCATGTAGAGCTTGCTGGTCTCTGAACGTGGAAGCTGGGTACACTCACGGATAGCTTGCCAACTTTTCCCAAAGTGGGTACGGAATTTATTTGTTTGATGCGACTCCTAACCGCCTCCCATATACTTCCCTGTCAGTTGATTGCAAACATTTGGTCTAATTGACTCGTGGATGCGACTCCTAACCGCCTCTCATATACTTCCCTGTCAGTTGATTGCAAACATTTGGTCTAATTGACTCGTAGAATATAATCTGCATGAGCTAGAACCACCCACATACGCGTGTATGATTACGCCTGGTAAGTACAGAAAGTATGTGCCAAATCAGCGCAGCAGAAACAGGGAGTCCATCCCCTGGATCCACCTGCGTCTCAGGAAAGCAAAGGTCGCTTTTGGTCTGCGATGAACCCCTTATCCGCCACCTGATAATGCGCCTCGTAGCCTCGCGACTAACCGGCTAGCTGGATCGCTCATATGAGGGAGATCCGTGAGCGACAGCTGATATCCTGTGATATCTGGGTCTCTACCATTTACCGTGATATTCTTCTGGACGCACTTCTATTGTAAAGCTGAATGAGAACTGTTTTGCAACAGATGAAATAGATCATTTTTATATGGCCTACATTTTTGTTCGTGCTACTGTGGATAATTTCAATTACAATATTTAAGTTTCGCTTGCTGTCCATTCTTTTCTCATGACAGGTTTCTTCAAAAATTACTCGATACTTGATACTTGAAGTCATAATTTCTCGAAGTGAGCCTGGTCAAAGTCTGCCCTAGGTCTTCACCACTACATATAGTCGCAACCCTTGTGTATCAGAGAGAAATTTAGCACCATGCGACTTTGATACCGGCGGTGGTGGATCGTGGTATTGGTTGGCTCTTAGCTATGCTTCTCGATGAAAGCCACGGACTCATTCTCAGCTTGGAAGACCCTACCAGGAGTGAATCGCTCGTTGTACATTGCAATGCGACACCCAGGAACACTTACCAGCCACGATGAGGCGGTAAACCGTTCGAAGGCTTTGAAGAATTAGAGATTTAACTAACATAAATACATACAACAAATAAACGGCTCTGATGAAAGCCAAACTGCCGAGACGTCAGCTACTGTATCTTAATAAATTCTATAATAACAACTTCGTGTCTGTTTATTGAAGAAATACATCGAATTTTGAATCAATTCCGAGGTTAATAGAGATTTAGAATTTAATTGTCCCTGTACTTGTTGGGCAAACCCGAGATTTTACTTTGTTCTTGAAATTTGAAACTGAAAGATATTTCTATGTGAAACCACAAGGATGCTGATTTATCGTAAAAAATTGGAACTTCATTTTGGTTTCGAACGCGCGTCCACCGTTTCCTAAGCCTCACCTACTGTCCCCATTTGGTGCTTTGATTGAAGAAGCAGTAAATTAGGCTAAATATTAATAAGGGGCGCGTGTGGCGCAGTGGTTGGAGGCGCCACTGCGGCGCGCACGTGAAAATGCGCCCATGGCCCACCAAGCCTTCCATCCCTCCGGGGTCGGCAAATTGGTACCAGACTTGTCTGGGAGGATAGCAGCACTGGCTCGATACATCGGCCGGCCACCGCGAGTCATTGTAAAGGCCAGATATGCATTCAATCACCTCCAACGATGCTTAATGAAGTCGAATGCATGGCGCATCCCTCAGGGATTGATCAACGCCGAGAGCTTTATTTTATTTATTGTGATTTCGGCCACAGCTCCAGTTAATTGGGTTCAATGTCGATTTGTGGACCTATGATCATTTTCATTGTTTGCTGATGGTAGCATTAGGGTAGAAAAAATTGGCTAGCCAAAAGTCAATGTAGGGATTAAAAGGCTGGCTTCATAGGACTTCGTATCGCCTAGTTCGGCACACTGTTCACACTTGCTCCATTGTCATTTTGCATAGCCCCGCACAAAACCATGTTTTTTTGATCGTTGAACTGGCATGAATTAAGGTTCGAACCGGTGGCTATGCAGGAGTGCCGCCGTGAAATCAACGAATCTCTGGCAGCCAGCAACCGTTTCTCGATCACTGTAATGCGGAAGGAACAACATAATCTCCGAAATCATTTTGAATCGTTGTGCAAGTGAGTGACTGACATGTTAGTTTCGTTTTCATGGAAATAATTCTTGATGATGTACAATATCGATACTACTATACTATTGGTAACCTTCACAGATTATCTGAAACTAATGACTACTCAGGGTGCGGTTAGCGCAGTCGTAGGAGGCGTCCTGCAAAACACAAGAGATCAATCTCTGCTCCACAGGCTCACCAAGCCTTCCATTTTTCCCATCTCTCCGGGTTTGGCAAATTGGTACTGGTCTTGTCTGGGGAGAATAGTAGCACTGGCTCGATACATCGGCAGGCCACCGAGAGTCATTGTAAAGGCCAAATATTCGTCCAGTCACCACCAACGGTACTTAATGACGACGAATGAATGGCGCATCCCTCAGAGATTGATTAACGCCAAAAAGTTTTTCTTTATTTATTAATTGGTTAAATAGACCGTTTCTAATTTGCTTGTATTGAATTATCTCTAATATACGGCTTTGCGGTGATAAAGATTAATGGGAAAAACTTGTCAATGATAACACGAAATTGCTTTCTTGAAAACATGTAATCGAAAGCCCTTATATTTCCATACTTGATTTCGGTTCAGAGTTTTCCTTCTCCACAGTCATACAATAATAGTCGTAATCTGCCGGCGGACGATATGAGCCTGAATTTGCGAAGAGGTTAGGAAAAATGATTCTCATTTTTTAGACAACTCGGTGCGATGATCGAATGTGTTGAACCCGTGACGCGAGGAGGTTGTGGCGATAAGGCTGCCGTCATGATGCTTCGTTTTATTACCATTGGTTTCAGCAGGTAATTGTTTTGTCATCCTCTTCTGAGGGCAAAGATGACATGAATGCGAGAATGTAAAGCGTAGATCGACGTGAATAGGACGGAACTAAGGATAGCATGATGGGAGTGATCTAAACCTTTGAGAGACATTTTCTTACATGGTGGAATCATATTCAGCTTCGTGTATTGTGCCAATCATTTATGATTCATCTTTAATTCCATAATAGGCTTCCTTAGTAATTCAATAATATGTCGAAAAGTGACATTTCACAGCGATGTGAGTACACGTAAGCCTTTTTCTATCTCTTTTCTTAAAAATAGGCTCCGTAAAGGAGACTAGTGATACAATTCATTAAGCTTCGAACAGCTTTATTCTCAATTGGGCATCTCCGACCAGTTGCCGGTGTCGTGCAAATCGCTGCTGTCGCTACGACGTCGTATTCCGGAACCACGACTAGTCATCAGTGGCAGTGGTAACTCGGAATCGCTGCCTCAAATGGACTCCTCTACCGAACTCCACACTTTCAGTTTTGCACTTCTCACTTTCTGTTTAGTTTTATCGTACTGAAGTGTTTGTATTGGCATAACTCATCGGCTATTTCGAAGCTGTATTGTTATTTGAACCGGAGCGCTATTGGGAATCATATAGGGTTTGATGTGTAAATGTTTGGTAAAATTGAAATCTATGTAAACTCTGACTGGCCATCTAAGTGTCAACTGATGTTTTCTTGATTCTCCATAGCACAGAGGATTTGTAATTTGACAGCGAAATCATTAAACAGTAAAAATTTTGAGGCATACCACATGAAGGCTATCAAAATGTCGACCAGTGGGAAGAAAACCTTCACTAAACAACCTTATTAAGCGCTTTCCAAGGTCTTTTCTTCTAAATAGCGTTGAAAATGAGGCAGTCCTCAGTTCGTTGTAGATAGCCTCCTTTCCACTTCAAGTCTACGTGACGTTTGTCGTGTGGATGGTACTGCTCGTCTTCCAGAACTTGCAGGATTTCTCCTCAACTGTTTTATTTCAAGCCTGTACGGGATCTCATGATTCTTCATTATAAGTAATTTCTATTTTAATTTTCGAGTAATATTTTTGTTTTTATTATGTCAGTTGTGCTTGTTTTTTACATAGAGTTTTAAGTAAATGAGTTATATTCTTCTCCCGTGTTTGACACTTCCTAATTCTAATGGGTAACTGGACATTAACAATCAAGGCAGAAATTTTACGTTCAAACTCTATCATGGCTCTCTGCCTAACAATCGAATAATGCATCGATTAATTTTGTCAGGATTTAACGAAAATCTGTTCAAAACCACCGATGCTCTATCACCTGTATCACCTGTAGTCCCATTGATCGTCGAGCGACCCGAGCGAGCGCCAGTAAATCCTCCATTTTTCCCTGTCGCGTGCAAGAGTAGCCCAGTGGGTTTTGCTCGCTTTAGGGACTCGTCGAGCATTTTATCCTTCTTTTAAACTTTTCTTGAAAAACTCTGATAATCGGGTCAGTGGTCTTCCTGCAGTACGTTTGAAATCCCGAGGAATCCAGTCACTAACGGCTCTTGTCCATCGGTTATCATTGATACGCATTACGTATCCGGCCCACCTTATCATCGACTGTTTGGCGTATAGAACGGCATCTTTGATTTTCGATCGTTAGGTTGACGTTGACGTTGACATAGGTCGGAGCTTCGGATCTCAACCCTTACTTGTGTGAAACGGGATACTCCTAGCATCGTCCTTTCGACTGCGCATACAATAACGTTGAACGATCTTTCATCCTGCTTACGTACGACCAGGTTTCTGACGCATACAATAGGGCAGGAAGAACCGTTGAGTCGAGAATGTGGGCACGGAGTCGGGTGTTCTTTGTTTTCTTCACTACATCCCCGATGCTCTTGAAAGCTCCCCAAGCCGCTCGTTTCCTTCTGCTCAACTCTGGAGCTTAGTCGCTCATCATATTGACTTCCCGACCTAGATATAACTGGAGCGATCGGAGATATTGGATTCGTTGAGCGTGAATGGGGCAAACGGAACCAATCCGTTCATCATGAACAACGTTTTCCTGAGATTTAGTCGAAGACCAATCTTTCCATACGCTTTATCAAAGTCCGAAAGTATACGTTCCGCTTGGCTAATGTCTGGTGTTATAAGGTGACCATCGATTGGTCTTCTCCCATATTATCCCATTCCACTGTTGGCATAACGTTCTGGAGGGTGGCGATAAAAAATTTTAGCGAGGTTGTATCGCCTTGCCTAACTCCTCTCTTGACGTCAACGTTAATATCGTTGTAGAATTGTGAAATTTTGGTTGCGAAATTTTTATACAGCTCACCAAGAATCTTTATGTACTGAGTAGCCGCTCGTTTCCTTCTGCTCAGCTCTGGAGCTTAGTCGCTCATCATATTGACTTCCCGACCTAGATATAACTGGAGCGATCGGAGATATTGGATTCGTTGAGCGTGAATGGGGCAAACGGAACCAATCCGTTCATCATGAACAACGTTTTCCTGAGATTTAGTCGAAGACCAATCTTTCCATACGCTTTATCAAAGTCCTAAAGTATACGTTCCGCTTGGCTAATGTCTGGTGTTACAAGGTGACCATCGATTGGTCTTCTCCCATATTATCCCATTCCACTGTTGGCATAACGTTCTGGAGGGTGTCGATAAAAAATTTTAGCGAGGTTGTATCGCCTTGCCTAACTCCTCTCTTGACGTCAACGTTAATATCGTTGTAGAATTGTGAAATTTTGGTTGCGAAATTTTTATACAGCTCACCAAGAATCTTTATGTACTGAGTAGGGATTTCTTCAGATGTTCTGATCATATCCTGTCCGGACCTGGTGCTGTTCGATTTTTCACCGAGGAAATGGCATGTCGGATTTCGGAAGAGAGAATTGGTGTTCAACATATCCATCCACTTTTATTTCATATGACGGAAGGTGGACGTGGCTATCGAAAATATCTGTGACTTGATTGGAGGTTTTTGGCCGAATGGTCTCGCAGAATACAATCCGCATGAAGCAAAACGCACCGACATACTCATGCAAGAATACGCCTAGAAAATACAAAGTAGGTGCCAAATCGGCGCAGCAAAAACAGGAACTCCATCCCCTGGATCCACCTGCATCTGAGGGAAGCAAAGGTCGCTTTTGTTCCGCTATTAACCAGCTATCCGCCACCTGGGAATGTGCCTCGCATCCTCGCGACTAACCGGCTCGAGATGCCTCATACGTGGGAGGTCTGTGGCCCGATACGCTATGTGCTGGTTAATATGACACCTACTACTAAAGGAAGCATTTTCCGCACAAAGTCGACCATATTGGAGGCAGGAGTCGATAAATGCCCATCCTTTATAAAAGTGCGCTGCTGAATTCTATTCGAGTAGTGTTCATTCCAGTGGATTCGTCTCGATGGATAACGAATACCCACATCGCGACAGCGATCAGTTGTGATCATTGACTCGGATCAATCTGGCTCTGAAGAAGACGAATACGTCGAAAAGCTAGCCGGATCAAACTGTTAACATTGCGTTCGTCTAATAATTGAAAAAGGTATATATCGTAGCTCATAAGAGCACTTGTAACGGAATTATGGAGGTCAATTCCAATTCGCATTTGTTTAAGTGGTCGACCTCGCACTGCGAGTAAATCAACTCCTCTGAGGTCAACAGATTGGTAATAATCTTTTCTGGTAGACTTGAGATATGGGTAGACTGTTAATAGTGCAGCGGAGTGAAGTTGCTTAACTAGAGTAGTAGCTCCACTAGAGTTACTTCACTATGTTGGATTTGACTCGATGCGGATACGAAGCACTACCTCGCAAAGACAATGGCTATACATGCATTCGAATGGTCCCGACTTCAACCTCGTGCTAATTTTTCCGTGAAGGAAGAAGTCGTCTCCATTCTTCATTCCGCTCATGATGTATCATCAATTTGTTAATTACCTTATTTTTTGAACAGTATCTATGCCTTCTGAAACGTTTTACAGATTTTAGTTTCCACAAATTTTTCTGTGAGCCTTGTGTTTTTACGATGACCGTAGAAATTCTGCTTAAGGCCCTCTCCACTTTGATTGGTGAGTGGGTTACATGCGCAAATTAGGTGAGCAACCTAGTTTATGTATATGGTACTGCAGTCCTAGTAGTAGAACACCTGTTTTTTTGAATTTTGGATAGTCTTCACTTAATGGCACAATTCCTTAATTGTGAGAGGTCTTGTGCGATCAGATATGTTTTTATTTCCTTTCCGCAACTAGCTGTCGAAGTGCTCTATAAGCACTATTTTTTGACCCTTCTCCTCGTCAGTGTTCTCTCTGAAGAAATTAGTAGATAATTTTGCCTCTGCAGCTGAACTAATTTTCTTGGTTCTAACATGGAACGTTTTCCAGGCTCAGAGTTTTCGCTTTTCACGGTTGCTATTGTATCTATATCTGTTCATGAAACGATTCCATTGGTCGCTGTTCTCGTATTCGTTGAGCTGACTGATCAATTATGAAAGCCAGTGCCCATGCTGTAGCACTTGATAGGGATAGTAAAGTTGGAAGTTTTACTTTCATTGTTAGAAAATAATCTTGATTTTCTTTGATTCTCTGACAACATTTAGCTTTAGAATTATATAATAATACGACGACACTAATGCTTACGGCTGGAATCATTGCGTTAAGCTTTTCTCTTTCGTGTTTCCATACGTACTTTGGCCAAATATAAAATCGAGGCACCACTTCTATCCCTTCACAATGCTCCTTTCACGCATGACGGCATGATTTCCTTGGTATTTCGACTTTCTGATTGATTGATTTGATGATTTTCTTTTCAACTTTATCAAGACAGCAGGAAATAGAGAATGACGGAGGATGTCTTTAGCCTTTCGATGATAGGCGAGAGAGTGAGGGAATAACAGCAATTCCCGAGGCGTGTGGAAGAATTGTTGGTCTATGATGTTCTACAGTATGATTGAACGTTGATTGGTAATGTTATCGAAAGTTGTTGAAGATAACACCAATTTCATTATCGCCTCAAGTGATGCTTATTTTTCACCTTTATTCAACAGGCCACAATTGGCTTTATTCATAACTATTTTGACTTTCGGAAAAAGAATAGTAAGTTTACTTGATACTTGAATAGCCTGGTCTTCACTTTTTGTGCGGACTCTCAGCATAGTCTCCATTTTTCGGAGATTTGCTGGCTAAGCCATTCTGGTTCCCAGGAATCCCGAGATCATCCTGGCCAAAGTTTGCACCAGGCCTTCGCCACCACAGGCATTCACAGCCTTTGTGGATCAGAGAGAGATTTATCATCATGCGACTTTGACACCAGTACGGTGGTGAATCCTGCCATGGGTTTGCACTTAGATAGGCTTTTCTGATGGAAACACCGGACTCCTTCCCAGCTTGGGGGACCCTGCCAGGAGATGAATCCTCCGCTGTATATCGCAAGTAAGTTTAGTGAAGTACATTCGACGACATGACGAAGAAAAACATAAGAGTGGTTTCTGAGGCACAATACATAGTCACATTAAAATTCTGCCAAAATCTAATGTCGTTAGGTATCTGGCAAGCTTGATTGTTTTTTCATGTAATTCACTCGCACCACAACGAAAACGATCTGCTAATCTTTGAACAGTACACCGTACGAAGGATTTGCATCAAATGCATACTTTAGAAGTTTTGTTTCTGGTAAGAGGGCCTTCTAAAAAATTTATTTCAATATTTATTTAACAAATTTCTATGCATGTAATAACCGGCTTAGACATATTTTTTTGCCGATGTGTGTTTTCATTCATCTTGAATGTGGCATTGGGTGTCCCTGAATTACCTGAATTGCCCCATGATGGCCTGACGTCGTGTGCGCCGGTTAAAATTCGCAAAACATCGTTTAGGCTTTCTATGGGTGGCAGGCAAAAATCTCGATGTGGTTGAAGTATCATTCCAATTCTGCTGTATAATGTAAAGCTAGCAGAATTTTTGAGCCTGTGACGTGAACGTGGAGTTTCGAGATATCAGCTGATCAGATGTTTCACCGAGAGGCCCGAATGTCGCCTATGATGTTCTCCTTCTTCTATGTAATTCCCCTTCATATGTTTTCCATGTTTATTGAACTTACTACAAGGAACACGTATGTGGTGACCTCTGTAAGCAGAAAACGATTCAGCTGAATTTGTTCGCCTCCCCAAACATGGGTTCTTCATAAAGTGGCCCTTCGTCTTACCTAGGCGTGATCCAGTTTTTTTTGCACTTCGTTGGGCTCATTAAGTATCGTCGCAGCTTTACTGCAACTTCTCGCAAGGATGACATTTTCCTCAGCAAAGCGAAGCTTTGACATAAATTTTCCCTTATTGTTTATGCTAATCCCAATCGGAATGTTTTATTATCCACTATACTGCTACTGTAAATAGCTTTTATATAATAGTGCCGTCTTTGTCGAATGCTTTTTGTAATGAAGACGATAGAACGTAGTCAATCTGTAGCGCACTTTAGATAGGGCTAGAGCTTTTACATGAGATGGGGTAACCCATTGGTCCATGGGTGCTGTTAGAATTGGTTCGTTTCGACGCTGCCAAGCGTTTCTTCGTAGTTAACAAGGGTAATAACAAGAAAAAGCTGGTAGGCACGACAGAGTTTTATGACGCGCAATACGGCTTGAATTAATCTCGAAACTCCACGTCTCATACACGTAACCGGCTCAAAAATTCTGCTACCTTACATTATACAGCAGAATTGGAATGATACTTCAACCACATCGAGAATTCTGCCTGCCACCCACAGAAAGCCTAAACGATGTTTTGCGAATTTTAACCGGCGCACACGACGTCAGGCAATAATGGGGCAGTTCAGGCCTTCAGACCCAATGCCACATTCAAGACGGATGAAAACACGCATCGGCAAAAAAATATGCCTGAGCCGGTCACATAATAAGTACCGCAAATGGCAGCTGGACGAAAAGATGAAGTAGACTTGAACTCCAAGAGTGTGCATTCTTCCTGTGTGACGACCGTATACACGGCAGGTGGTAGTGTTGTAGATAAAACCAATCACCAACAATCAAACCTGGAAATTCCTTCCGGATTACGGTGTGGTGTTCGCACATGTTGCCATACTTCAAATAAACCACCACCGTTTACAATTAATCAGGTGGAACGAAAAAGAATGGGAATATACCGTTTGGACTAGGCTTGTACTACACATAATGACAGGTCGTCCAAACATCCCAATAACCAGCTATATCTTACTGCTTTTTCTAAATCTGTTTTTGGTGTGTTAGCTCGAGAGTTTTTAAAGGCAAATGTCTCTTGGTGACCTTCGAACTCTCAGCTTTCATGGCGCAAACGTGAAGATGTTCAATGAGCCGATCGTACTCCTCGTCGATGTTGTCGACAACGGCATCTTCCCAACAGCCGACTAATGAGTGGAATAAGTCCCAGCTTGTGGTGGGGTCTGGTTCTGTGTAAAATTTTGGGACAACAGCGACATCGGTTAGGCAGAACTTTCTATTTACTATGATGCGGTCTATTTCGTTGCGGTACTCTACATTGGGAGATTCCCACGTCCATGGTTGACGGTGAGGCTTCTGGAATTGCGAGTTACCATAGATGGTCTTGGTCGCCATGATAAACTCAGAGAGCCGCTCACCGTGTTCGTTCCATTGTAATCCGTGGGTCCCAATGTGAGGTTTTTCAGACGATCTTCTTGGCTTAATCTTGGCACTGAAATCTCCAGTGTGACGACCTTGAAGAATGTATGGTCTTCTCTGTAGAGCCTCTGCAAGTCCATGTACAACGCTTCGACTTCTCCTTCGTCATAGTTTGATGTTGGCGCATAAACGACGAAGATTGTCAAAGCTGGTGTTGATCCACATCTTTTTAATCGTAAACGTCCGATTCGGGTTGTAAGCTGTTCGAATGAATCGATGTCCATGGACAAACTCGTGTTGACGACAACGCCAACACCGCCTACGCCTCTACTGTAGCATGTTCCGAGGAACAGTTCTTCTGCAGTGTCATAGACAGCGTTGAATGGGTGGCGTCGTCTCGTCTCGGCCAGGCCAATGACGTCGTACCTTATCATTCTTGCTTGCATGAGCAAATCTTCTACTCTACCGAAGTCGCAGAACCACCACAAGCAGCGACTTATTCAACTCATTAGTCGGCTGTTGGGAGGATGCCGTTGTCAACAACATCGATGAGGAATACGATCGGCTCATTCAACATCTTCACGCTAGCGCTATGAAAGCTGAGAGTTGGAAAGTCACCAAGAGACGTCTGTCTCCAGAAACTCTCGAGCTGATACACCAGCGTGGAATCGCACGAGTTGCAGGCAACCGCGAACTAACGTCCGAGCTTGCGAAACAATGCAGACAGGCGATAAAAGAAGATCTCAAAGAGAGAAGAGCAGCAATAATGGTCGAAGCTGCAGAGGGTGGGAAAAGCATTCGCAAAGCCCGCCGAAGCTTCGCCAATTACAACACCATGATGATTGCACTCCGACGCCCAGACGGAACAATAACAGCGTCCAGAAAGGCAATGGAGAAAATCATCCATGATCACTCTTCCGATAGCCACGCCATCTCCCGTCTTATGAAATAAAAGAGGATGGACATGCTGTTCCACCGGTTCTCCCTTCCGAAATCCGACACGCCATTTCGTCGGTGGTAAAAATCGAAGTGCATCAGGTCCAAACAGGATAAGATCAGAACATCCGAAGAACCCTCCCCAATCCTCGTAACCACACTGGCTCGGCTCTTCACACGTTACCTGTGTGAATGAAAGTTCCCTACTCAATGGAAGACCAGCAAAACCGTGTTGTTGTTCAAGAAGGGCGACACGATATAGATAACTATCGCCCAATCTGCTTGCTGTCTGTCTTCTACAAACTTTTCACTCGAGTCATCCTGAACAGGATAGACAGAACACTGCAACAAGGACAGCCGTGCGAGCAAGCAGGGTTTCGAGAAGGATTTAGTACGATGGACCACATTCACACGTTAACAGGGCTAATTGAAGTATCGCGAGAGTACGAAAGACCGCTCTGTTTCACTTTCATCGACTTAGAGAAGGCCTTTGAATCACTTGAGGTAGAAGCAGTCATGAAAGCCCTTGGCACTCAAGGAGTCCCTACTCAGTACATGGGTCGGGAAATCTATATGATGAACGACTTAACTCTAGAGCTGAGCAGAAGGAAACGAGTGACTTGGGGAGCTTTCAAGATCATCGAGGATGTAGTGAAGAGAACAAAGAACACCTGACTCCTTGCCCACCTTTTCGACTCAGCGGTTCTTCCTATTCTAACACATGCCTCAGAAACCTGGTGGCTACGTAAGCAGGATGAAAGATCATTCAGCGCTGTCGAACGCGCAGTCGAAAGGGCGATGATAGGAGTGTCCCGTTTCACACAAGTAAGGGATGGGATCCGAAGCTCCGACCTACAGTACATGGGTCGGGAAATCTATATGATGAACGACTTAACTCTAGAGCTGAGCAGAAGGAAACGAGTGACTTGGGGAGCTTTCAAGATCATCGAGGATGTAGTGAAGAGAACAAAGACCTACGTCAACGATCGAAAATCAAAGATACCGTTTTATACGCCAAACAGTCGAAGATAAGGTAGGCCGCATACGTAATGCTTTTGAATGATAACCGATGGAGAAGAGCTGTTAGTGACTGGATTCCTCGGGGTGTCAAACGTACTGCCGGAAGACCACCGATCCTATGGTCAGAGTTCTCCACGAAAAGCCGAGAAGAGAGATATAATGCTCGATGAGTCCCTAAAGCGAGGAAAACCCACTGGGCTACTCTTGCGAGCGACAGGGAAAAATGGAGGATTTACTGGCGCTCGCTCGAGTCACTCGACGATCAATGGGACTACAGGTGATACAGGTGATGAAGACGGCACCTTCTGCTCGTAAGCATGTGATCAACATTGGCATGAATCATGCTGTTTGGAGACTTCTAAGTCTACTAGTGATTTTCTGTTTTCTCGATAACAGGAATTCCTGTGGAAGAGATGTGTTGTGGCGGACAAGAGTACCAAACTAAAAACGGTTCCCATGCTCTTTGCAATCTTCAATTCCGATTTTCCCTTTCCTGCATCCACTTTTGTTGGTTGTTCGCAGTCTGGCTCTGAAGTGTTTAACAACGGGCTTATAGAAGGAATTTTCGTTGTAGACTACTTCCTCCAACATGTTTGCTGAGTAGCGGTTGGTGATACTGACGCTTTTGCCGCAGAATTGTAGACGTGGAATGAACATGCGCGATGATAGGATTTCGTATGAGGTGACTAAGTAGGAAGATGAAGGTTGGACGACAAAGCTTACTCTTCCAATATTTCGTAACGGAAATTTCTCTCCATGTTGTCCAAATTGTTTTAGTTGTTCTAATGCAATTCAAATTAGCCTCAGTCAACAAACTTTTTTTTAGATATTAATCTGTTCTGTAAGCATGGCCGCAATAATCTACATGATTCGACTAATCTATAGGCATATATCGGCACATCGTTCGGTGAGTTGTTTATTTTTAGCAGACAGTTGGCAGTATGCTTCGATTTTTTTTCGTGCACATTGTGTATTTCAGAGCTCAATGTACAGCCCTAGAGTAAGATTAACTTGGCTACAAATCAGTTTAGCTTCTGGTGAATAGAATGAGTGCTGCAACAATTAGTTCAGTGTTTTGTGAGCCCCATGTAGTGAACGAACCAAAGTGGAAAAAAGTTTTCTAATTTTCAGTTGAATAGGGATGAATGAAGGTTCCTCCGAGAAGGCTTGCGATTTAAAAGGGTGAGAACCTTCCTTGGATTACGGCAGCGTCCCTTTTGAATACATGAAAATTCCCAACGGATTACACAACAATATAACAATCAAAATTTCGCCGTTCTACTAGCACATTGTCTTCGAAAAGAATGGCCGGACAGTACTGGCTTGCTAGCATCATTTGGCGTAATGCTTGGGCAAAACACTGAAAATCTGTGTTGGAGCTTTCGCACACGTTCAACTAGGGAAGATGCACTGTCCTGTTTATTCATAGAAAAAGGAAAAAAACCCGAAAAAATGACACGGAAACAGTCGAAGGGTGGGCAACTCTGCGACAGTATGAAGTAAGACGTCACGCGTCACCACAAACCTGAGCGAGTTTCCACTCATTGAGAAGGAAATTTCCATAGCGGTCTCTTATCTCCATAAAAATAATTTTAAACATGAATCTCTTTGTCGTAAACATTCAACCAATTTTTAACCTGCTTGAAAGGAAAGATGAAGGATATTGCACTAGTACTATTTCGTTGATGATGAGAGAAAAACTGTTTTTCCTTCTATTCTTCATTTTTGTCAACTGTTACTGTCTGGTTCCACAACTGCTATGACTAGGTTATGCAAAAGATTGTATCTGTCGAGATTTCTGCTGCAATGCATTTTGCATTTATTTGTTGTATTTGTTCAATGGAGCTAAGCAACCGACAAAATTTTATGGGTACCAATAGGCGCTAGATCGAGACAACAGACAATGGTCAACAAAAGCACCGAATCTGGGAGTCTTTAGTGAGCTGCTCTGACCGTGAAATATACAGGAATAAAAAACTTTTTTTTATAATGAAGGGCCGTGCTTCCAAACACAATGTGGGCTCAAGAGAGGAAGCATATGAATCGAAAAATGGAGAGACATCATCCCATACCGAAGACATTTCCAACAGGTGAGGTCATTTAATCAGTGCAGTCGTAACCATCACTACAACAAATTTATGCAAGCGTTCCGTGTAAATGTAGGCACATGCACAGTATATAACAATGACATGGAGTGGGGATAGTGCAATGGTAAGTGATTCTGTCGATCAGATAGAACGCCTTAGCACAACTATCTGCAAAATTTCAAGCAGAGCTGACTTGACCAGTATTCTACGACATTCACAAAGAATAGAAAATCCCTAAGTAGCAACGGGAAACAACACGCAAAATTTTCGAAGGCGATAGTGGACGATGAATGCGAGAAAGCCGAACTGAATACAGGATGTGCTGAGATCCGCACAGTGGATGTGACGGCGCGTCTTGTAAAATAAAATGGATAAAACAAGTGTGAAATAACACGAACGTCTGTGAACAAAATCGCAGTCTTGTGGTGTATCGGAGTGTATCGCGACTTCGAGATTCTAATCGTTTCTCATGTGAAATGTGCTGTGCCGAAGCGATGCCTCAACAATCAAGAGTTCTGGGAGCTTGTGACCATCTCCGGATCTGACAGTCAGTATGCAGCATTTCATTCACGTAGAATGAATGAAATTTTCACTTGGAAACCTTACTAATGAAATCCACTGCATTCGTAAAAAATGTTAGATATTTTGAAAGAGCTGACAGGAAATCGATAACGACGACAACTTAGAGTCAGTGTCCTCATGACAGGAACGGGCACTAGAAAAAATATTCTACGAAACGAGCTCTTTATGATTGTAGTTGGAGGTGAAAAAACCACCTTTTTTGAGAAACTCTGGTATTTTTTGGCTTAATTGTTTTACAGAAATGTTATCAGCGAGCAAATGCGAGATGATGACAGTCAGGATCTGGACGAACACCGTTAAATAACATTTACACAATGGAAGGGTTTAAACAAGTGAACGAAACAATAATGGGTTTTGGTCTCAGTTGATGACAAGAAAACGAGTAAACACCCTGAACGAAAACTTCCAGAGATTTCCCATGCGATCGTGAAGACTGGAGACGACAAGTTATTGCAATCCACTCTATGTAGTGCTTGACTAAATGCTATGTTCAGAGAGAAGAGCAACCGCTGCTTGCCATCAAAAGAGACCTTGCTTGATTTGGTAATCACCAGAAAGAAACGTGAACTTCATAGAAATCAAGTAAGTCGCATCGTTTAGAAGTAGAAAAATTCAGAAGAAAATTCTTGTGACATCCGTCTACAATCCTATAGTGAGGAACAGAGCTATTCATTGTGTTTTGAGTTTCCAAACTTTATTGTAGACATGGTATTACGCATGAACGTAAAGCAGCAGCCAAGATTAAACGTATAGTGCTGGCTTTTCAAGACGAGAACAAAAACCCTCTGAAAAAATTCTTCCAGGATTTCGTGACCGCACAAACAATAGAACCACCTCCAAAATATTCCAAAGTAGTTTTACAGGTAAGAGCGTTTAAATGGATAGGAAGTAGCGGTTGGGGTTAAAACAGGATGAAATTGAACAAATTCAAAAGACATCGGATCTGATGAAATACGTTGAGTAAGCCATCGCATAAGAGTTCCAACCTTAGCACTTGCAGATGTACTGCAGAGTTTTGTAATGCTAATATTTACCACTGCGGACTCTGGGCAAAATAAAAAAATGGATCTTTGAACAAAATGGCATTACAGCATTATTTTCATTTATGTATTCATCCATCTGAAAAACTTGGGGCAACAACGTCGCTATAAATTTGTGGTTTTTCACTCTTCATTGAGGACGTGGAAGGAAAGCGAAACACCAGTCGAATAATTAGAAGATTACAATGTTAGCTGCTTATTTAATGCCTATTACAATTTTTCATGGCAAGGAATTATATGTGATACAAGCACAGTGATGCTGAGATATTTACAAAACTCTGGAGAGTAGATATCAGTGGTGAAGAACGAAGGTGCTATTACCATTTTCGGAGGTTAACGCGTTCACCACCACACCAGGCTGGTCCTTCCATTCTCCTGTCTCTCAGCTAGTTTTCTATTGATCAGTACCATCAGCAATCACCCGTCAACAGTACTGAGCTAGAGAGCCCTAATAGGCAGTGAACTCCGTTAAGCTGAGGCTATAGTCTAAATCACAATGTTACCTTTTCATTTACTGCCTATTATAATTTTTTCAATGGATATCAATAGAAAACTAGCGGAAAGACAGGCAAAACGAAGGACACGCATTGTGTGGTGGTAACCGCGTAAGCTCCGGAAAAGGTTATAGCGCGTTAGTTACTCACCGCAGACCCTTGCGGTCCAGAGTTTTGCAAATATCTCAGCATTACTGTAATTAGAAGATTATTCGGTGTTTTATTTCAATAAGCAGATACGAGGTTGTTATTACAGAATTTATTGGAATACAATAGCTGACGTTTCGGCGGTTTCGCCTTACTACGTGAAGTACCAGCAAAATATTTCCGACAAGTAAAAGAAGTCCTGTCACGAAGACAAAAAATTATCTTAGCTAGACAAATGATATTCTTCCTCCGTCACTGCCTGAAACACCGAGTCGTGCCGAACTTCATTAGACGAAAACGACTATACGATGTATGCGGCCTACCGTGGGACAGCCAACTAGTACTGAACATCGAAATGCGACTACTACGCACCACTCTTCGATGCAAGCAGGACACCATGTACGCGCAATTGAAGAAGTGCAAGTCGAAGGAATCTCATTGTGTTCGGTATTTGGAGGATTCCTTTTGGAGGAGAATAGTGGGCTCTGAAGAAGGCGAAACCGCCGAAACGTCAGCTATTGTATCCCAATAAATTCTATAATAACAACCTCGTGTCTGCTTATTGAAATAAAATATCGAATTATCAATCAATGCCGAGGTTAACAGAAAGTCGGTCTTGGGAATTACTACGTAAAAGATTATTTTTCAGCGACAACGATTTTAGGAAAACAGGAATTAAAATTATCAGTGAACGGTCATGCCATGAGTCACAAATTATCTTGGAAATGAATACATTTACTTGAGTTGCTGCACTTTTGAACTGTAACCGTTCACACGGCAATGATCGTCGAAGCAGTTTTTCAGCATAACACATTATATGTTAGCGGACTTCGCGGAGATACCGGCGTTTCATGTATGTTTTTTTTGGAACAAAACATTTTGGGACTAAGGTTTCAAAGGTCTGCTAGGTATCAATGACAAATACTAGTTAGGAAAGTGTCACCGCTTCGGTCAATAGTCAAATTGGTCCTGCACTCCAATTGTGAGAGAATCCACTTATAGGTGGTGAATTGTCTATAGAAACTACATTCTTCATTTATAACGATTAAATTAAGATTTCCAGATCTGTACCTCACCAAGTTAGACACACCTGAAAAACAAAAAATGGTACGTCAACAAAACACGGAATTTCCAATGATTCTCCCTTGCACACTTCTTCGTTAATATAGAGTTCCCATGAATGCTGTAATCTCCCCATCGGCGGGTTTCTTACTGCCGATCATAACGTTACTATCTTCCGTCGACATGACCTGCCAGCTTTAACTTGTTTAATTGTTGAGCTTAAAGCTCGAGCTTGAACTTAGTTTTCGAAACCCACAAGACGAGCCTTCATGTGGCATGAGATTGCGCCACTTTCTGAAAGCAGTGTGTGCTCCATTTCATCAACTAAGTGATCTAAAACACTCTTGGATTCGAAAAATTTGAACCCACCTTTATGTCTGGCTTCCACAGCTTTGTGAAAAGAGAATCTACACTCAGGCAGTTGAGAAGGTATACTTGAACCATAATATTGATTCCGTTTATTGGTTGAACATAAAAACCGTCAAATTTTCTTGTTTCTTGGGCTTGATTTTTTGACCTCTAAAAGCGCTAACCCTTGCCTTTAGAAAGGAGATGATTAGTAAATACGAAAAATTGTAAAATGAAATGTAGATGAAATTGTCTTAGCTGGGAATAAGAGAAAAACGGTCACAATGACAAGCATACAGTCAAACAAATAAAATTTTTTGAATGATTAATCTACTGTAAAATCAGTCATACAAGAATTCCAAACCAAAAAAAATTCTAGAGTAGGCCATGCGGACTTTTTTCCTCATGGTTCGACTGGAAAAGAGGAAGATGGACATCTAATAAGCCAATGGCATCGGTGTCAACTGCATCAACTGATGTGCGCTTTAAAGCAGATGACAACTTGGTTTTTAACCAAATGCCTACCTCTCGCACACAGTCGGATTCCATCATGGATGATGAGTTAAAAACACCGGTGAGTGGAAATCGGGAAAAAAATGAAACATGGAAGAACAACCAGTAGCACAGCGAGGAACCGTGAATGCAGACAAAACTACATTAAGACATCCCAAACCATCAAATTCTTCGGTTCCAAGCTTTCTCCTGTTCATTCATTCTTATTTTAGAATAAGTAGGTTTTTTAGTTCGCACAGTGAGAAAAGAACTCGTGTTACTAGCACACTCATGCAACTAATGCAGATGTTTAGCATTTTGTTTTTCAGCTGCCAACCCCTAAATATTCGATGGTGCACACGAATCCCTTGACAGATGTATCACAACACTCATCGTCGTTATAAACTCCCATTGAATTATCACCTATTCAGAAGGTTTGTTCACTACAAAATGCTTCTACAGACTTCAATTTTTTTGCCGATTCACTGGCGTGCGATCGACTAACCCTATTACACCCGCAGTTGCCTATCCGGAAACCAGCAATAGTTTTTATTTATTTTGTCTTATGTTATCCATCTTCACGTCTACTGTGCGGATTCCAGCACTTCTCACAATCGATTCGTTTCCTCGCATCCATTGCCCACGAAGATCTTCCAGCTTTTTACGTGCGGCTTCGGTTGCTGCTTGAGGATTTTCATTTAATCTTAAGTGTCGCAGAATGCTGGTCAAGCAATTCTTCTTAGAGTCTTCAGATATCCAGGCTGGGTAGTTCTTTAAAGGATTGCAGAGAGTGATTTTTTCTGCAGACAAGTCCGTGACCAATTTCCCGATCTCGGTGGGTTGAGAGGCTCGGTTGGCCCGAGGCGGAATTGAACTAACACTACGTTCGTGATGAGGGACATCACCGCCACTGTGATATCCGCCTCTAAACTGAATCAAGAATAAGTCCTCAAAAGTATAAAGCTTAAAGCTCAAAGCTCTCGGCGTTGATCAATCCCTGAGGGATGCGCCATGCATTCGACTTCATTGAGCATCGTTGGAGGTGATTGAATGCATATCTGGCCTTTACAATGACTCGCGGTGGCCGGCCGATGTATCGAGCCAGTGCTGCTATCCTCCCAGACAAGTCTGGTACCAATTTGCCGACCCCGGAGGGATGGAAGGCTTGGTGAGCCATGGGCGCATTTTCACGTGCGCGCCGCAGTGGCGCCTCCAACCACTGCGCCACACGCGCCCCTCCTCAAAAGTATATTAATCCAGAATTGCAGAGCTTTATATTGTTGTGCAGTGTTCCTTGAAATTTATATGCTTAGAATTAGAACTTCTAAAGAATTGATGATAAAAGTTAATTTTTTAAAAATGCAGCCAGTGTGGTCGCTGCAAAAATAAGCGGTAAATTGGGAACCATAATAGCGTCGTGATGGATGGCATCCCGTTCCTTGAATTGTTTTCGTCCGAAACACGAGAGTTGACGCAGAAATAGTGAAATCATTATGTGTCATTGGCTCCGGAGAGTCAGGACTTCGTCGTGGTAGGAAAAGATTAAAAGGACAGGGCGTAAATTTATAAGTTCTAACAACTTCTTATTGATGAATTCAACTATGAGTTGAGCTGTATAGGTTTAAGGCTGGAAGCAACAATTCTTTTCACATGATGATGGTCGTCGCGTGAGTGACAAGGCTGTCTTAGACCCACACTGCAGTTTAAGACTAACCACAATAGCATATTTTCTCCATTGAGAGTGGAAGTTTGAAGTTTATTGTTTAATTAGATTGTCTTTCACCACCACCAAAGGACTTCAGTGTAAAAATGTTCCTGGATGAGGGCGGCGATTTATTGCACTTGTTTCATCTCTCAAGATCTCGATATTATCAGTCGGAACAGTACCTAACTATGCCACGGCAGAAACCGGCAACATACCCATAATCATTTACTCTCCAAGAACAACCGAAATTATCGGCTTTACTTGAGGCTTTGAGAATCTCAACTATACCTGTTTCCACTTGTGGCCCCTCGATGAATATCGACCTGACATGGTAAGCATGATACCTGGAGACGGGTCGCTGTAACCATGTCCCTCGGATGGCTTTCACTATAATGCGGCATGGTTTCGAAAAACTGCTATTGTGGGAATGGGGCTTTTGTCTTTTTTAACAGACCTATTTAAAATGAAGTTAAATAAGAAAGGAGAAGAATATTCCGTTCCAGGTGAGTCTAGAAAAAAACGGTTCGACTATAAAGAAACAGGTGAGGGCATTCGTCGTAGATTTTGACTGATGTTCAATCAACGGATCGAATTGAACGGGAAAATAATTTGTGTTTTTCAGTGCTATGAGATTACGAGAACAAGATATTTCGAAATTGTTTTCTAACGCGATAACGGTACTTTTAAATAAATGATTTTCGTTTACTCTTGATCTCCACGTTCAGAAATCAGCTCACCTGTGAAGCACCAATACAGATTGTTTTACGAGAATACTGAAACCAAATGAGAAGAAACCGTAAAAGCTTGAGACCCTATGTGACAAAGATCTAGGAACATCTTAGTAAGAACAAGCCAGAATTCCACCCTTATTTAAAATTCCGGAACTCCACCAGCATTCAGCGTCGTTTATAAAAAAAACCGAAAATCTTTAGCTAGAAAGAGAACCAATGTGTAAGAATCGAAAGACAATTGTGGGTCACGAATGCGACGAAAGCAATCAAGTGCAACAAATACTGAGCTCCACACAATATGTGATGTGATGGTCTTGTTAAAAAGATGAATAAAAAATGGGTAATCCGCCTTAGTAGTTTAGAATTCGGGTAAATTTTGGCACTATCAAGTGCTATCGAGATGCAACGTAAGATGGTCAGTTCTTGTGATGATCATGAGCACAGGAACGAAGGACTGAATCAAATATTGGAAATAAAGCGTTTCTAGCTTGCTGTCATGACCTCATCCTTCGTGTAATTCGATGCAATCCAACATACCTTCTTGCAAACTACTCAGTTGAAATCAATGTTCACATACTGCTGTTTAGCTCAGTTTTAGGTTGGCTTCTTTGTCAAGCATCTCTAGTGTGACGTCATTAGCATAACATTATTACTTTTGTACTTAGATGGTTTACCATCTACGAGTTGCTCAGGTTCCAGCACAAGGTCTACTACGATAGCATAGTACTGAATATGCAGAATGCTTCCTCTGTGATTTCCAAAGTAGCCCTAGCAGAGCGTTCAGTCAGTAATTCTGCAGAAGAGTGCTGGGGTTCCTGGCATAAGTTTGCTACTTAGTCAGATTGCTTCACCGATGGAAACAGTGTCATGTGATTGATAGAACAATAGGTAAGAACTTAAGAATAACACTGTGACTGCACATACTGTTTTGACATGCATAACCGCATCCGAATCGCTTCCTCACCAGAGAAAGTAATACATACCTGAAATGCTACGCAAACAGCCGCAGAACTGTAAGAACAAAACAGGAAAAATCTGACGCTTTAAAATTTGGGCGCTAGGGACAATTGACTACCTCAGTGTCACCTCGTCATGTAAAGAAGATACTGATTAGCATGGAATTGAAGCGCAAAATCGTGTCATCCCACTTTCAGTATTTTTCTTATATTTCGATGAAATTACAGCATTTCAATCTTAACCGTTTTTTGTTTACTGCCTACTCTTTTTAATGGCAGGGTATATTGCGAAATATAACTTTAATGAAGCTGAGATATTTGCAAAACTGTGGACCGCAGGTGTCTATGGTGGGGAACGAACGCGCTATTGTCCTTTCCGGGGAGTAACGCGCTCACCACCACACCATGCGGGTCCTTCGTTTCGCCTGTCTCTCAGCTAGTTCTATCGATCTTTATCGATAGCACGTTCGTTCCCCACCATAGACACCTGCGGTCCACAGTTTTGCAAATATCTCAGCTTCATTAAAGTTACAGCATTTCATTTCGAAATTCCAGTAAGCGTATAAATGTCGACATAATTCTGCAAGAAACTAAACCATCGCGCAGAATTCAGTGCGCCATCCATTTCAGCCAACGACTGCCTACGATGAGAACTTGAGGATGTCCTATTCCAGATATTCCGAGACGACCGCACAAAAAAGGAAATCTACTACATTCAACTGGGTATTCGAAATAGAAGTTGTCCTATGGCCACAATATTTACGAACACATTCCACAAACATCCAGATGTGTAAACAAGTGCGAATACACAAGGAATTACTACGAATTGTTACTTTCCTCCATGTTATGGAATGAAGATTTTTATCCATCTCTCATAGAATGTTAAGGCATGTAAGTTAATGCGATTCGCCTCTTGTCGGGCTTCATTCATCTTCATCTGTCCTCATATTAGTCTAGAGTCAAAGTTCTTCATAATTACTGTAGCAATGCATCACATCGTCTCCAAAAGAACACTGCATTTTTTCGGGATGACAAGAAAAACCCATTCACTTATTGCCTAAATTAACTAGTTTAAAAATATCAGATAACGTTATCGATCCAGTTACACACGCTGTGAAGCATATCATTTACTGTGTGTCTCGCTGATCTCTCAGTTCTCAGTTTTTCTCGGGAAGGAGCGGTCTTTCTCTTCATCGTTTGCCGTTTTTACAAAATGAGTGCTGAAGAGTAGGTTGTTTTAGAGATAAAATATTATCAGTGAAACTTCTAAGGTCTTTCAGAATTCCGTGGTTGCAGTGTATGCATTTGTTTTAAATCATATTTGTTGAGAACGTCTCCACAGGTAGTTTACCGTGCTCTACTGCTGAGGATCACGATAACATTGCCAGATTCTTGCAGAGTAGACGTAGTGATTATTTGTAGCAGATGACTCCAAATCACGTCTCATATGGTTAAACAATGGACAGAGAAATAAGTGGATTCGGTGTAGAAGAGACCAGGTGGTCCATCCTCTCAGACCACCTGCATCCCATGATTGAAATAAATGGTCACTTTTGGTTATACTGCATTCGTCCCACGTGGCTGGGCTGATCGACTCGAGACCTCTCACGTAGGAAACATCTGTAGGGAGGTGATGCAACTCGTTTCTTTCATGACCTTCACTGGTGTAGTTGAGAACAAGGTGTTTGGAGGAACCGAAAAGCCGAAATCAGGTGAAATGTTAGCCTTCTTGAAAAAAAAAACGTTGTAGTAACAACGCGGACCATTTCATTAAAAACAAACTAATTTGTTAACTGATCACGTAAATAGTGGTCGATGTTGAGAACTAATATATAGCTCTGAAGACTTAGTTGTTCATTAATGAATAAATTTGTGTCAGAGACGAAGCGATAGTTTCACGTCGTACGGCGACCATAATTAAGGAGATGCCAAGTCGTCTCAGTAATATTACAGTGTTTATATCAGTGAGTTTGACAAGAGATCTATTATCTATTAGATATTATTTTTCAGCAAAAAATCACCAGATGACAAGGTGATTTTCAAATGACCGCGTGATTCCAGCAGCATTTCATTCAGCTTCTATAGGCAGTGACTGTTTCCATTTTATGCCACGACCAAACGTGTTAATCTTATTGTCACAAGGACTGGGTACAAGCAATGGGAAATTTTCAAAGACATTCTATTGGCAGACTCATGTGTGATCTGCGAGATTTTGATTTAATGCGTTTTTATCGCTTTCACCTTTAAATCACCGTTCTTAATATGTTGTGAGCGTCTCTGCACTTCATTCGCTTCGTGTCCTGCAAGAAGCGTTCATAGAGGTGGTCAGAAATGGGTGTGGATTCGACTGCTACTTGAGAATCTACGAACTTCTTGCCTCATTATTTTTAATGTGTTGAAGGCTGTTCAACCACGATTTTTTTTGGAAACCAAATAAAAATAGTACTTTTTCTCAAATGATGACCAGCATAGGCGACCGAAGCGTTTTTTATCGGAGTCAAACTCACTATTTTGGACTTGGCGCTTTCTAGGATGATGGCCATTACCATGATAGTAATGAATGCTGCAATTCGTCGACTCACCGCTCGACGACAGAGAAACGAGTTCAGTCAAGCATTTCTATACCAAGCAATAATGTTAATTCGATTTAATTCGCTGTTTGATTGGCTTATTAACATCCGCCATCCGCGATGGTCCTCCGTCTCGTCGATTGTGGAATCGGTTGCTGCTTGAGGATTTTCCTTTCGGCGTCAACGTCGTTGAATGCTGGTCCAGCCGACAGCTGAGCTAGAGCGTTTCCACTTACCCCGGTTGGGGTCGAACCACTATCGTGCTCCTGATGTGTGGCCCCACTACCAGTGAGCTACTTGCTCCTAAATATGGCTTTTCCAAATTACTGCACTTCGGTTGAGCTTGTTAACAGTGACGGATGAACAACCTCTAGAGTTCATAGAACAAGCAAATAGAGCATAATTGTTGTGGACGTTTACCACTCCTTCTTTGTGAGTATTTATTTTCCTTTTCGCATGAGAGTCATGCAGCCCATTAAATACAATTTGAGCAAATAGAAAATAAATGAGTATACAACGCGAGGTGCTTTCTGGATAATCGAGTTTCGACCTACCTAAATCACGCGCCGTACTCTTCACCGTACTCTTCACGTACAAGGTACTACCGTATTTCGAAAGATAAAAGTGAAGCGAAAATGTACAGTGCTCATTTGTGAGAACTAGATGCGACTTCTTAAAGAACATCTGTTTAATTCATTATGCATTTCTCAATCACAATTTTGAAACAGTCACTTCATCATCAGTACAGCTTTCTAGGACGTTTTTTTCTCCTTGTCTATAAGGAACAGTTTACGACGTTCACTTTTACGCCACACTATTGCCATTATATACTCTATACTTCGACTTATTCATAGGCCTTCCTAGCGATAGAAAAAATGTATAACCGTAATCAGCACCGTAATAGGAACATCGGGATTTGGTACGCATGATCTTAAGGGCTATCGATTCATCACAGTAACGACTTTTGTACGCGTTGGTATGATGGCTAAGATAAGACTTGCCCAACCTTCAACATAACACTGCAAGACAAAGTGTGTTAGAGTAGGTGTAATTCGCATGGCTGGAAAATACGAAAAGTACTAGTGAGATTTCGTTAAAATTTTCGTCTAACAGTCACATATACGAAAGGAAGTCTTGTATTAAAAACTGTATGGTGTGGTGGTGAGATACCTTAGGTAATCTCAGTGAATCATGGGAAATTCCGTTACTGCGTGGGTCGGTGCTAATTATGATAGATGTCAGCTGTATTCAATCTTTGCTTCACTGTGGTCCACCAGTAGACTATCACACGTGTAGGACCAGGTTTTCTCTATCGAAGGCATTATATTCAAATAGTTAAGGTTTCTCTCCAGTTAAGGTTTTTAAGCATTGAGCATTCTAATTACCATATTGAATTTTCTTACGTTGACAGCCTCCGTGGTCCTATGCCTCTCCTAACCAACGTGTCCATCCAGGCTCTACCGACATGCGTTCCTTAGAAGAAAACACACTTAGTTCTGAAATTATCCTACGGATGTTTTGGGTTAAAACAGTACTTTACGGTAGTATAGATAGACGCACATCTCTATAAAAATAACTTTGTACAAGCACTTACTGATTCTGAATTGAACCCGAAACAACACAGACGATTGGGCCCTTCTTCCACTACGACGGGTTTAACAGGTCAGCGTTGAAGCCATTTTTTGAGGTCACTTCATGACCCATCACCTATTATCCTGCATTGCTCCTGAAATCCATGTACGGTTATAATATTGGCTCAGAATTTGTTCACCTTTCAGGTTACTCTAATAATCATTCTCAGTTTGATCATCGGCTATGTGGCGCGATTAGTAATTGGAATGAGGTCTCAATCGTCCTCTAAAGTACTGATATTTGTATGCTATTTTCCTATTGTTTACGAAAATCACGCAATTTTAAGCACAGCACTTTTTTCAGAGTGAAGTCTCTCCTTCGGCAATCGTCATTCAACCAAAGAATAAGTGTGAAATATTAGGGAAGAAGAGGAGGACGTCCTTTGCATGGTATCGTAACTATACGGACTTTTAATGCATAAAAATAACTTCCACTATATAATCGTTAGTGAATGACTGCGAATACTACTTGCCGATTTCGATAGGGTAACTGGAGGTAGTAGTTCAGGAAGACAAATCTCATTATACACAAATTTGATGTCAATGATACCGCGTTTTATTGCAGGGTTATTGATTCGGGAAAGATAGATGTATAGATGGTTTAGAGGTAGAGATAGTTTGCTTGATAGAAATCCATCCACAGCTTTCCAACTTTTTGACTTTTGTTCTTTTTTTATTTCTTTCTCGTACCATCGAGAACTTCATTTAATTTGCTTCCTTCTTCAGCAAACATCGAAGCAACTATAATCTACCGTCAAAAGTTATGATGGTTGCTATTGAAGTGAATAAAGAAAGACTTACCGAAGAGGAAAAAAAGAAGAAAGAAAAGGACATGGTCGGGAAATTTGTTACAGCCTAGGAAACGTTTCAAATCCTGCAATATTTGAAATAGGAATAGTCCTTCATGTTAGCTGTGCTTGATACCGATTTCCTCGATGAACGCAGTCCTTCATGGATAGTACACGGAACAGTCACTGTTGGTTCATTAAAGCTAAAAAAAATCTCAGAACCAATCAACTCGCCTCAGTGTTCGTAAGTGCTCATTTCTCAAAGACGAAATTCATCTTGATTTCATTATGACGCTGTGCCACTTGTGATAGAAAATATCTGTAGATTTATTTATATGATCTTATAAACTGATCTTCTTTAGCTGATGCGAGGTTGGTATAGGTCTTTGTATGTATGGCAATACTTGCCCCTCCAAAGTATACGGCTTTACAGGTAGTCTATTACTTCCTTCTACTGCTGCAGTGCTCCATATTCTAACAAATACAGTTTACAGACTAATGCTCAGAACCAATCAACTCGCCTCAGTGTTCGTAAGTGCTCATTTCTCAAAGACGAAATTCATCTTGATTTCATTATGACGCTGTGCCACTTGTGATAGAAAATATCTGTAGATTTATTTATATGATCTTATAAACTGATCTTCTTTAGCTGATGCGAGGTTGGTATAGGTCTTTGTTGTCGTTGTTGTTGTTCTTCTTGGTCGATGGCTGACGTTCCGGCGATTTTGCCTTCTTGAAAGCCGTGGTGTTACGAGTGGGAGTCCCAGAGTGGGAATATAAATAAATATATCAACTATCTAAGCCGAGGCTCATAGAAAGTCGGTCTTTTGAGTTATTTGTAGATTTATTCACAGAACATGTTCACTCAGAGATGAGCACGTCAAAATTCACTGTGGAGGGGAAGGATGGTTTAGTAAGGTTGAGAGGATGCGGATGAGGAATTGTATCGCAAGAACGGATCCTTAAACTAGAATATCAAAGCTCTGATTCGTTGAACACTCAACTTGTGCTGATGAGAAGAGCAGAAGAGAAGAGAAAAAGGTTCACAATCCCATAAACACTAACAAGCATGTCTATTGGGATATATGATGAAGGAGAATAGAGTATAGGTTCCTTAATGCTTTAGAGGTAAACATTGAAATAAACAATGGTAGTGATTGTTTCTGCTAGCATCTGAGACGACAGCAGTGTCGTATGGGCCTTCTTTAAACTGGTTGTAGTTCATATAAAGAAAAGGGGAACGGTCGATCAAACTTCTTTACGGAACTGTAAACTAGAGAATATAGATATGAAGCCATCTGAAATATTATTTGGATAACTGCATACAGCAGCAATTAATCTACAACAAGCCACAGAGGATTCTGATAACAAATTCCTATCATAAAAAGATCAAGACAAAAATTGTGTAATTTTTTTCAAAAGTTTTTGTTTTCAGCTCTAATGGCGAAAGCGGATAAGACCGATGATTCAGCACATTCCATGAACAGCGCACAGGTGGGTCTGCATAGTTCGGAATTCCGACTGTCGAGAGGGTGTGACTCTTATTACTTGAACATTGTAAGTTTAAGAGTTCCACTGCGTATTCCTTAATGGATCAAAACACACTAGCATTACCTCGACCGACACCGAATATCGTAGTACTATTATAGTGGAACTCAGTGAGAATAGTACAGACTGAAAACATTTCTAGGATCGATTAAGGTCTAATTTGTGCAAAAAGCAATCTATCTGTTCTACACGTATCAGAATCCGTGGCAATTAGACCTTAATGGAGCGAAACACACTACCATTACCTCGACCAATAACGAGTATCGCAGTTCTTCCTATTCTTGTTCAGCAACGCTGGGTATTATTTCATTCTTTATTCACGAATAAGCTGACGTTTCGACGAATTTCGCCTTCCTCAGAGCCTGGAAAGGTTAAGTTTAAGGCAGCCTATCCGGCCAAACACCTTCATAACCAAACAGAGAAAACACTTAACTAGGATTTCAATTACTTAGAAAACGGATTTGAACACTCACCACTTTCTATGAGGCTTCCACTGATTATGTCGCGTGGAGACCAACCGCACAGAATTTGCATGCAAGTGTAGTGTGCTCGTCCCATCAGAAGAACGGGCTTATATGCTACCAATTATCACGCGTGATAATGAACATTCTACCCCGCGGTTCATTTTCGGATTTCTGGAATTAATCCAGAACGCCTCGAGAGTTTTGCGCGCTTGCGTTCTCGATTTCTGTGCGAGGATCGTGACACGTGCTTCAAAGTCCTCCCCGTTATGTCTCTGGGTCCTATACGTGCCTAGTGGTGTATGTTTGCCGACTACGTGTTCATTAATGCGGACACAGAGTGGTCTGCACGTTTCGCCAATGTATTCGTCTCCGCACGCCTTACAGGAGATCACATAAACTGTACCCGAGCTCATGCAATCACCGTTGCCTAGACCGGCCTTTCTTAAACAGCGTTTTATTGCTGCACTTACTTCGTTTGAAATGAAGACCAGGATGAACGGGACCTTTTTATCTCTAGAGTCGTCGTTTGGAGGCCTAGGATTTCTCCTACACCTATTTCGACCAACAGTTTCGCAGCCATTATAAATGGCTATTTGCTGTGCCAAGTTCCGGGAGTCCTCTCCCTACTCTGTTCCCGTGCTTTCTCTCGATTACTCTCGGGTGAACTTGAGATACTCTGACTGTTCATTCAACAACTCGAAACATTTGCCCATTTTCTCTAGTGTCGAACAAAACTAGTTGACAGCCGTCTGTAAATAGCGAAAATCGCGTTCGGAGGCGTTTTATAACGTCGGGACGGACAACTCGTCCATTTCTAGTGGGCGATCGTTTGTTGCGTTTTTCTCGCTTAAAACAAGCGATTTCTTGGTGCGAAACCTCCCTTCCTGGTCCCACTCCTATGGCTATTTTTCTTTTCAAAACGACATTATAAAACAATAATTTTATAGATAGATGTGGTATTTCCAGCAAACTCCGAAAGGATCAGGCGAACTACCCGATGGCACGATCATTTCGAAAACTATTAAAAGTGACACGAACTATACACCAACAAGTACGGTATGTTGTCCAACTGCCATTATAGGATTTTCGACATGGGACAGCCTACATCGTATTTATATTAGTGTTAATCTCCGACTTTTGTAAGATCATTAATGGGGAGCTCAATCAAGTAGTGTTGTGAAATGTTTATTTATATCGGGCTATATAACACTGAGAAAACGGTATTCGATAGTTGTGAGATTTTCCTAAAGTTTCAAATGACAGT
>MQTX01000217.1:483895-527098 GCA_009735665.1 Angiostrongylus cantonensis | reverse complement strand
CTACTTTACTAAACGTAGTCTAAAGTAGTCTATGCTTCTCAACTACTAACTTATATCTGAACTAAAATGAAAAGCCTTTGTTCCCACTTTTAAATGTCCTTCGGAAAACAACGAAGTCATTCAAGGACAATGTAGTAAACTCGGCCCTCAGAGGTTTTATAGAAGATGGGAAAAGCAGCATTGAAACAACTTCACCAGTTTTGTCGTCGTCTATGAACGGCTTTTAGAAAAAGAATTTAAACTGTTGAAATCATTTCTGAGCTTCATGTTGCTATTCAAATTGTCGCCATGAATTGCGTACAAGTATCAGTTGAGGCAATTACTGCTACAGAAGAGTAGCTCGAAAAAACTATGTAGTCTAATTAATTCTTCGTATTTTAACTACGACGCTGCATTTTGAACACTTGAGAAGCGCCAATACGAAAGAGAAACTCAGTGTCCATTTAGTCATTTCAAAGCTAGGTAACAGTTGTCCCTAGAAGTCAATGAAGTCCTTAAGGGTTTTCTAAGAATTCGAGCTGTCAGCAGTCCGTGACTAGGCACTGAAACGCTGCATTCTGCATCAACACTATGTTTATCACATACTAACTTCGTTGGATGCTTGAATAACCCGAGTTCGCTGAAAGTGCAGATCGTCGAGTAACTTGCATTCATTTCTCAGGTTCATTCGTAGTTTTGAAATCGTTCCTACCTACGAATGCAGACGGTTGACGTTATCCACAAAGTTCCTCACTCATTATTTAGGTCGTCCTCCGAAAGGACGATTATAATCTCTTGGAGTCACTCCTCTGTTTTCCAAGTACTTTTGTCACCTGTTCTTATTATATGACCGACCTATCTGTATTTCGTTATTGATTTATATTTTCTAGATCTCAATATGAGATTTGCTTCGAAGATCCAAGCTATTTATTCCGGCTAGACGTTGTGAGTGCTGGTAAAATTTGAGAAAATGTCGTTGACGCATTTTGCGGGTGCTAGGCACGGTTTTTGGCACGCTTGACGTATAAGGCCATATCTCTGGCGTATAGCAGAATACTAGGAGGACCGCTGAGCTAGAAAGATGTGCATGAAGTATTGTGTCCGTTAGTTGATCTTTCAAGCCTCGCCCTAGTGATTTTTCAAGAATTCGGTCCTCGTCCTATTTATGTGCATAACAGTTCAAGCTTTTTTCCCAATTCGCTGAGCTCATTTTGTATTGTGTCTGCTCCGCTGGTGCTTTTTGAATAGGTGGTGTTCTGTTCCGCGAAACGAAGCCATGACAGGAATTTGTCATCAATTCCTATGCCATTGTCGTCCCAATCGAGTTGGTTCGCTACCTAAATCAATGCAGATGTAACAACTTAGGCGAACTAATGTTGCCTAGTCGAATCCTAGTGCTGTGGCGATAAGAAAGCGACATATTGGTAATACAGTCGCGACAAAACACAACTGGAGTTCTTATAAACTTCACGTTTTGGCCGACGAGCGTTGATGGAATGGCAGTTGTTTCGACGCTGTCAAACATTTTTCCGTTGTCTATGTTTCAAGGTTCTTTCTATGTTCAGAAGCATCATACTGGTGGACGGTTTGCGAAATAAACTCAGCATTTGTATTGGGTGGTAATTACGAAGATTACTACGATCAACTTTTTTGTGTAGGATGATCGTGCTCGACCATCTCCACTGATCCAGCTTTTTTTGCTGTCTCCAACGTAGGAGATCATACGGCTTTCGTGAAGCTAATGTGAATTGTGCTCACCAGCTCTAAGAAAATCGGTGGTAACATCATCTGGTCTTGGACTTGTGTCTGTCTTCGTGCCTTCTATGGTAACTTGAGCTTCGGATGGTGGAATCCCTGGTGGTCTTTCTTCAGCGGAAATTGTGGAGTCCGAAACAGAGGTTGTGGAGTGGAGAAGATTGTTATAGTACTTTTTCGTTATTGCTTGTATATTATGTAAAGATGAGATGATAGCCCCATTTTCTTTCATTGGGGAGGGTAGCGAGACATTGTAATGGTACACATGCCGACAACTCTTCTTCAGGATGAATAATTTTATAGCCGCTTCCAATAACTATTCCTTTTCCTACTCTACCGATGTTAATCTTCCTGGAAAGATTTTCTATAGCTGGAATTTATTATCAGATAGGGTATTTTCTATGGTTGGTTTTATATGGCATCGCTCACCAGATTTATCATAATTGAAAATTACCGTTCGGGATAAATGCTCCTCCACAATAAGATAGAATGTGGGCGAGAATGTTGAGATTTATACAGTTGTATGTTTCAGACTACAAGGAAGTAATTTTTCAACATCTACACTATGCAGGAATAAATTTTTTGAGGTTTTGTTCTCCTTCAGAAACATTCAGCAGTCGTGAAATGTGCTTAACGAAGAAAATTAGCATACATTCATTAAAATAGCGACACAGTAATAGATTCAGAGCGGCGATATAATCGTTGCCAACGGAAAGCGGTTTGCCCGCAGTTACTTTAACTCTGACCAGAATGGTTGAGCGGATAGTTGAGCAGTCCTACCTGCTCATTATTCGCAAGTTCATTCCCCATAATACTGGAAGAAACATCAACAGTGTCAATAAAATAATTTGATTTCTCGAAGCCAGCCTTGGAATTAACTCCTAAACTGGAGATTCTCTAACCGAAATGTCATACTGAAAACAAATTATGTGATAAATCTTTGAAAAGTCCGAAAACGACGGTTTATCTCGAAGAAAATATATATCGAAAGATATGGTTCCTGTTTGTATAATAACAGGTGACAGGTGATACAGTACTGGGGCATAAAAGAAAAAATTCTTTATTCAGTGGCATTTCACTGCTGATTTTAATAACATTGTGCTCATTGTGCTCGGTGCTAATCGAGGCATTCATCCTTCTGAGGTAGGCGTACCATCTGGGAGGATAAAAGGGACCGGCTTGATGGGCAGGTGGTCGAAGCTCATTGTTGTGGGCCATGTAGGCATTCGATCACCTCTACAGGGCTTGATGAAGTCGAATGTATGGCTAGGCTTTCTGGCATTGATTTACGCCAAATGCTTTGTCCTCTGTCCTATTATATAGTCATTGCGCCACCGACGAAGTCTGTCATGACTTATAATGGTGGAAGCGAAGATCGCTGGTTTTTTCGACAAAGAGGATAGTCTTGATAACTAGTCATGTATGAAGAAAATTTATACACAATGCTTTATTAAACACTACAGATATAAATATAACGATAAATGACTATCTGGCCTCTCTCTACACAACCATAAAAGTGGACAGTTTAAAAATTTTTCATCTCTTTTCGCATGTGTATTGATTTTGGTACTACGACAGCTATGTCACCGAGGTAATTGTCTAGTTCGAACAACAGAATTGAGTGGACATAGGCGAGTATAGTGCAATGGTTAGAGGCATTCTGCAATGCATGCCTGGTCCTCCGCGGTTTGATCACGCGTCCCGGGCGAACCAGTTTCTCTAAATCTCCGAACGAGATAGCCAAATCGAAATTTGGTTTGCCTGGGAAGATAACTGACTTGATGCATTGGTAGCTTACCGCGCAAGCCACTGTAGAAGATGGATATGCATTGAATCACCTGGATGATAATATGAATTGAGTTAAGTGCACGGCTTATCCGTTACGGATTGATTAACGGGAAACACTTTTTTACGTTTTCATGTGCATAGAATTGCATAATTGCGTTTGCAGCTTTTATGATGGCTGCTCTCAGAAGACTAGCATCCAGGTGACAAATGCAAATATATAGTAAGCCTTCCGATGGCGCAAGAAGTACAACCGACTACCGAGACTTTAATCGTTAAGGCGTTGACACAATCCTAATAACTTTACCATGGCCTTAACCTAATGATCAAGGTCCATCACTAATCAATACACATGCATTATTACTACACTTCGTGCGGATCAATGTTAAGGCAATATTGATATTGGTTCAGGAAAAAGTGAGGATGTTGAAGAAAAGTTGGCTGTGACGAGTTATTTTCTAAAGAGAAAAATAGAGGATAAAGATCCGTTATTGGTTTAGGAAATGGATCGAAGTGGTCGGTGAAAAATTAGAAAATTATGAAAAAAAAAATCAACAAAAAATAATACCTCGTATATTCACAGGAACACAATATAAAAGCGAAGCAGACAATCTTAAGAGTGCTTTTGGTTAAGGAATCATTGGTTAGCGCTGTTCGACTACTTGCAGCCTCAACAATTTCTAGAATGAATAAGATACTTGCAACAATGAGTTAGTAGTTGACGACCATTAACAAGCTGATCGTCCTGTCGGGTGTAGATGTCCAGACCGTATTGACCCTCTTCGGGAAAATCGATTTGGATCGATATCTAAAGAATGATACCAGTATGGTCATTAAAATACTAAAAATTATAGCACTCTAAATAGGAAACATGAGGTGTTGGCAATATTTCATTCGATATCTGCTTCCATATTGTGCTTTCAACCAATCAGAGCGCCTGAGACGAACAAACGATGCTAATTGCAGCTTGGGGTTAATAGAAAGAGCTACTGGATATAAAATAAATGGATAACTCTCTCAACGTTTATCAATCCTTGTGGGATGTGTAATGCATTCGACTTCACTAGGCATCGCTTGGAGGTGATTGAATGCATATCTGGCTTTTACAATGGCTCGCGGTGGCCTACCGATGTATCCAGCCAGTGATGCTCTCCTCCCAGACAAGTCTGGTATCAATTTGCCAACTGCGGCGGGGTGAAGAGCTTGATAGGCCATGGGCGCGTGGATCAATTCCACGTGTGTGTTGCAGGGAGTTTCCGACCACTGCTCCACACGCGCACCACACATATTTGAAACCAGTTTAGGACGAAATTCACAGATCACGTATGATAGGTAAAGATGATGCGCTAAAACGCTGTCGAATTAATAGTAGGTTTGGATCATTTCGAACTAGTGAGGGTCACAGTAGCGAAACGTAGCATCAGAACTTACAGCACCTGAGTGCGGCTCATTTTAACGGACTTTTACAATATGACCGCCTTTTGTGATACTGTGACACTTTAATTCATAAAATATTCATGCACACTACCCTTACGATTTTTTGAACGCTCCTTTCTCCACGAAATAACTTCTCGCTTTAAGGTGACCTAGCATTTTCAACACCTACAGTATAAAAAAGTGTAATCACGAAATAAAGGGAAACTGAATGCGTCGTTTTCTTGTTCAGCGATCTCGAGGTTGTTATACAGATTACATTTACTACCATAGAAAAGCACACAGTGCAATACAACAATAGATGACGTTCAGGCAGCATCGCCTTCTTCAGAGCCTGGAAGGGTATGCTGATATACAATTTACTAGGCCAGACGCTTCAATAACACTAAAGGACGAAAAACTCTATGGTCATGATCAAAGACATGATCAACAAGAAGGCTTTCTTGAGGCTTTTTGTATAAATGCCAAACCCCACAAAGAATAGCAGGGAGGAATGCCCAGTGGTCACACCCGATCCGGCCCCATTTCTTCGCATCAATTTCTCATGTGGTGCAGTCATCAACCGTATGCGACTATAATCAGTTGTTCTAACCTTCCTCATTGGAAGTCATGTAAAAAGCGGTGAGATTTTCGAGAAGCTGTTGATCATGTAGTTTTCATGGAGTTTTTCGCCTTTTTGTAAGTATTATTGAAGCGTCTGGCCTAATAAATCGTATATCAGTATACCCTTCCAGGCTCTGAAGAAGGCGTTACTGCCCAAATGTCAGCTACTGTTCTATTGTACTGTGTGTTTTTCTATGGAAGTAAGTGTATGCTGTATAACAACCTCGCGATTGCTGAACAAGAAAACAAAGTATTCATACTCCAATGCCGAGGTTAATAGAAAGTCGATCCTGGGAGCTAAAGAGAAACTGGCCACTGAAGTGAAAAATTGTGGTACTCTAGTGACACGTTATAGTAAATGACTGTTTGGAAGAAAAGCTTAAGCTTTTCTTCACTCTACATGTTAAAGAACGCACCTGATCATCTTTGAAATGGGTACGACAGCAATCTTGCAAAATACGGTCATCGGTGCGATTGCGATGCAATGCAGCGACGACTTCACAAAGGCGCTTCGTCATCCTGTAAGCAGAAAAGTTCGATTCAGAGCTGAGTTCAGCAAGAATAAAATGGTAACATCAAACTGAGATGTTTCAAAAATAAGGACTGTTCATAGCCTTAAAGTTCTGTGAAATTAAGGTCCATTCTTCCAAATAACTTTGACAGATCCACTCCACGGAAAATTACGCTCATAGTATGCAAAATTGAGTCAGAATATGAAAAACAGACGAAGAGTCCTACATTCGGCAAATATTGAACCTGTCCTACATCGCTAGCGTCTTTAAAAAATTTGCAGCTTTCACAATGCTGAACTTTTTATTTATTGCCTTTTTACTAGCCTTTACACCAGCAGGGTATTATTTGTGAAACAACCACAGTGATTATGAGGTATTTGCAAAACGCTGGTGTTTGCGGTGTGGAACGAAAGCGCTATTGTCCTTTCCGGGGAAGCAATCACTCGTCAACGGAATTGATCTGATGGCAGTGATCGATAGAACTAGCTGAGAGGCAGGTGAAATGAAGGGCCCGCATGGTGTGGTGGTGAGCGCGTTACTGCCCGAAAAGAACAATAGTGCGTTCGTTCCCCACCACAAACACCAGCGTTTTGCAAATATCTCAGCATCACTGTAGCTGTTTTCAGTTTAAGTTTTTTACCTAAACTTAATTTCAACGCTTCGTCCAGCATTCACAATCGCGTCGAAGTGTGAGATCGGTCGCAAGCCGAATAATCGTGTCGCTTTGGCAGGACCCCATTCTCCGGACGCACATTCCGGCAACGGCACCATAATCACTTGCAAGGAGTCACAAACTACCTGAAATGTTGATGTCCTTAATAAGACTGTAAACAATAACTCCCATTGGATTCCCATGTGGTCACGTCTATAGTAATACTCAATTTCTGGGTTGCGCTTCACTAATCATGGATTCTTGTTCGAAGTCCCCAATTTTAACATTCAAAACACTTTTTTCAACTCTTCACGTATTTCGTACATCTGTGCCTCATCAGAGTTCCAAGGCATTCGATATTTACGAAACAGGGTTACCTTAAATTTGCAAACACTCTTGAACTTAATCGGTTGTCCAGTAAGATAATGCGCAGATGAGACGCTGTTGGCGAAGATGTCCAACAGAAGTGGTCGAGTAGAAGGAGCGTGAACACGGAACATCACGACCTAAAGAAGTCCATACTCAATAAAACGTGTGGTTTTGAAGTCTGCCACAAAAAGTGCTCACCCCGTTGGATACTGACTGCATAACGAATCGCTTCAAAGACAATCCATTTAAGGTATTCTCTTCAGAGTCGAAGAACTTGAGATTGTAGTGGAAGATAAGATTGTCACCATATTTTTCTGGTAACCTGATAGCTACCGAAGTAGCTCCGGTCTTGTCGGTCTGTAATGGGAAAAAGTGAAAAACTTCAAACGAAGCTCTCAAGGCTACCAAATCCTTAAACAACAGTTTGTGTCTGAGTTCAGCATAAAATGCTTATGAACAGTTCCAACACATACATATCTTCAATTAAACGAGTTACAATGACATGTGGTAGCTTGCAAAACTTACACAGAGAGTACTTTCTAGCTTATTATCCACAAACGATAGTCCATACTTGAAGAAGAGACTTCTCACGAACGGAATTCGCTCGAATTGCTTTAGTGTGATCGGTCGTTTTAGTAGCTGCCAATTTGGATCGTGTGGTAAGAATTCGTATATGAACTCCTTAAAAGAAAGCACCACGATCAACTACACCTGCAGTTCTTTCTTTATAAGATGGATTGCTCAACTATGTGACCACCAAGAGACTATTTCTCTGACTCAGAATTAGGTCCTGTTACAAGGCAACTATAGCCGTTGTATAAACTGCGCAATACTAAAGTATCATCATTATCAGTAGAAATCTGAATACGTGACCCTAACACTTCAAGATCGAGAACTGATTCGTTAAGAATGAAGGAAATCCACTGCAGGATTCTCGTAGGCTACAAATTTTGCTCAGATTCCGAAAACAAAAATTGGCTTACTATGCGTATTCTGCAAAAGAAAATGCATAAGCGTTTGACATTACCTCAGGATCTGTCATGAAGTAGTGATCGTCATATTCGTAGCGAAGATTACCATCATTACGATATTCGTTCTCGCTATCCTTGGCGTTTCTGAAAAACTCATACCCGGCCAGATTAACAGGTCGTAAAAAGTACGGAGTACAAAGAAATATAACTGGCAGATTCCCAACGAATTCTAGAACTATTGCAACAGCGGCTAACACGAGCCATTTTGTGCTGCACTTCGGAAGGAGAATAAGTGAGGTTTAAAGTGGAATTGTTGGATGGTAGAAAAATTGTAAAAAAAATCTACATTACTAATCTTTCAACTGGATAATGCTTGCAGGAAATCGCTCAACTCACACAAGATGACGAGCCCCCCAGTTGCATTGCACAAATCGCCAGGATCCACTGAGATAAACAGCATTCCACGTGTTTCTGTAATGAAAAGAATACCATATTTGAAATATTTCTCTACCATGAATCGTCAAACATTTGTTGATTCTCTGAAGAGGAGAACTCGAAATTTCTGTTTAAAGTCTCAGGTAGTCTTGATTTAGGAATGAGAGGAAGTGAAGTGAATATTTCTGATTTATGAGATATAAAGGTAAGTCAAATTCAATCTAAAACTATTTCATTTCATCTCTTTCATACCTAAGTTAAAGGCTAAACTATGAAATGCATTTAAAGTCCTTCCATTTATAATTCTTCAATTAACGACTTTCGACTGAAGTGGAGAAGGTGCAAAAAAGACTAGGACAAAAATCATTCCCAAATCCAAAGGTCCGGAACTGGGTGACGTAATAAAGAGCATAGAAAACTTAAGCAAACCCAGATTATCATATATTTTCCCACAGTCGTTTTTTCATTGATATTATGACAATTTTATAGCTGTTTATAAAAAAATTAGCAAAATTCAAATAAGGAAACCTAAAACGATTGTCGTCAAACGAGTAGCCAGGTTGATAGCCAGCCGACTTCGAAAAGCCTTTGATAACCACACAGTGGTCTCAGGTAGTCTTCATTTAGGAATGAGAGGAAGAGAAGTGAATATTTCTGATTTATGAGATATAAAGGTAAGTCAAATTCAATCTAAAACTATTTCATTTCATCTCTTTCATACCTAAGTTAAAGGCTAAACTATGAAATGCATTTAAAGTCCTTCCATTTATAATTCTTCAATTAACGACTTTCGACTGAAGTGGAGAAGGTGCAAAAAAGACTAGGACAAAAATCATTCCCAAATCCAAAGGTCCGGAACTGGGTGACGTAATAAAGAGCATAGAAAACTTAAGCAAACCCAGATTATCATATATTTTCCCACAGTCGTTTTTTCATTGATATTATGACAATTTTCTAGCTGTTTATAAAAGAATTAGCAAAATTCAAATAAGGAAACCTGAAACGATTGTCGTCAAACGAGTAGCCAGGTTGATAGCCAGCCGACTTCGAAAAGCCTTTGATAACCACACAGTGCAATCCTGCGTAACTGCAATTCATTAAAGAAGTCACACAAAGTTGTCACTAAGCAAAGAAAGCTCAACATACGATTTAAAGCAGATTTAGATAGTCACAGAAATTGCTGCCTTCTATTTTCTAACTAGCTGTTTATAAAAGAATTAGCAAAATTCAAATAAGGAAACCTGAAACGATTGTCGTCAAACGAGTAGCCAGGTTGATAGCCAGCCGACTTCGAAAAGCCTTTGATAACCACACAGTAGAGCTAATTATTTAAGCCAGCTCAATTTTGACGATAAACTTGGGTTAGGATGTTCACTTGTTCAGATAAACGGCTTTTCTCAGGTTATACATGCTCTTCAGCACCAACGTTTTTATTTTTTTACATGACCCGACATTACACATTCTGCGGATCCACCAGCTCCGTGGTTCGATTATCTTCCTCGCAGCCGTTATCCATGGAAGTCTTTAGATTTTCTCTCAAATTCAGCCGCTCATTCAAGACTTTGATATTCTCCGTGAAAGCCATTGAATACTATTCTTGCTCCTAATGAAATTCTAGGACAACTGCGCTAGTGCGTTGCCAGATCTCCTCAATATAGGCAGTCGCCAGAGTTCATGGATCGTAGAAAGATTTCCGTAGAGATATCCATCACTGAATCTGATCATTCAGTACGATGTGAGGATTCATTAAGCCGTGGAGGGTTAAACCTTGTGTGCATTTCTGCAAGATACAAGGTCAACACTAAGCGCCGTGAAAACATATCAGATATTTCATATAATTGATAAACTGTTAAAAATTCAGACGACTACTACGGATATCCATGCCACTTAAAATGCACTTTATTAAGAGCTTCATCTCATTTGAAGGAAACTTTTAGAGGCTCCAGCCTACCGCGCCATATCGACGTCGTTCCTCGCTCCACTGATCAGTGCTCGAATCAAGTCAGTGAACGTTGTCATTTCGCTACGTGCACAATGAATCGCCACCTCATCGATTGACTGAAATCGAGTAGTAGATGATGTGCTAAATCTTAGCGTACTCAAATTCCATACCACTTACCGAAAAATACTCGGTACTCGTGTAGATATCACGTTTACTGCACGAAGGCGGATGAGGTGGTGGAGGTGTTGACGGATAAGCTGAGCTACTGTACGAGCTGTTCGCTTGCTCCTGCAAAGGTATTCATTCAGACAAAGTTACCAACCCTGTTAGGATATCCCACATTTAAAACTGAAGTATCTCGACCATAGCAAAGCGGCCCACAAATTCTGCTCGTAAAACCATTGTCGGTGTGACAGTTGCCTTACTAACTGAGAAGGAAATCAGTAACTCACTGATCGGGCCTGCTTGAACAAGTCTAGCATCTCACGTGCTTGCCTGTCTACTAATTCAGCAGTCTGGTGACGTTCGCGTTCCTGAAAAACAAACATAACTAAGCACCAATCTGGATATTGAATAGTATAGTAATTTTCCGTTCTTAACCTAAGAAACTGGTGGTGCGCTCTTGAAAAAGTGCTTCAAAAATATGAGTTGTCGTTTTCAAAAAGGAGGAACTTTCCTTCAGAGATTCAAATGCACTTGATTATGCACTCAGTAATCATTTCTTATGAAGCATACCCTTCGTTTGTTATGAAGCGTTTCCAGCTTTTTCTCCCTCTTGATAGTTAATTGGCGTATCAGATCGTCCTTGTTGCGCATATTGGCTTGACCTTTTTCGTACTTTCGTGCAAAATCCGCCAACGCTTGTTCCCATTCCTCCTTCAAAAAAGACTATTCATCCTATATATGTAACCTAGATTGTTCAGAGTAATTTTTTTTTGGTTGACAGAAACAATTTCTTAATCTAACTCTACTTTCCCCAAACTGAAGCAAGAATCATAGAGGACAATGCTAGAGGAAATATCCATGCGAATAGGTTTCCGTAGAAAGTATGTGCCCTCTCATTTTGATGCCTGTCTGAACAAGTATTTTTGCTAGCTTCTGTATAAGAGTTCTCCAAAAGTTTTCTGTGTCGCAGGTATTTTCTATGAGTTACTGACCAAATAAATAAATTTAACAATGTCACTTTTCTTCTTTCTGACCCAGATTCAAACTCTAAGATAAGCTTCATGCGTTGGTGTAGAAGCTCCGAGCTATTTTATGCACAATTGGGAAACAGTCCAACTGATTTGTTGGTTAATATTTCTAATTACGCCCAATGTTTCATGTGAAGTGAGCACCCACTCACTCTGGTTTCTGTTTCAAACTGCTCGCTTTCCTTAGTTCTCTGATTCTGAAACGATTCATATAGCTGATCCTCGGCTCGCCGATGAAGCAACTCAAGACGCGTCTGTGCGTCATAGTCCTATAACATATAATCGATGGTTTAATTCTTGATCAAATATCGATATCTAGAGAAAAACACCGACGCCGATGATGATTCTTTATAGCACTACTCAGAACTCTCGGCGCAAACTGAAGCTACAGAAGAGGAAAAACTCAGTACCACTGCATAATGGGCTCCTTCATGAACGATTTTCGGATATGGTTTAGCGACCTGTGTTGCTTTAATAGCATGTGCAATTTTCATGTCCTCAAGTCCGGCATCTCTATAAGAAATAAGTTCAAAAACGAATCATTCCCATGGAATGAATCTATTCAGCGATATAGGATTTTTAGAAGAATCCACCTATCCAAGCCACCACATAAAGCTGAACCATTTATGAAAAACAAAATTGTGTCAAAGCGTTCCTTAGTCTTTTCAGCTTTTATATCATTGCTGTGGAGCACCTTTCAAATAAAGGTCCTGGTGATCGATTTTTCATAAAATTCTCACAAATAGACACCATTTGACAGTACCATTATTTTCTTCAAAAAATGTGACTCCAAACGTGAGTACTACATGTCGTTATCAGCAAAATACACGCCTTCCTTTATAGTCAGAACACTATTGCATTGCCGAAACCTCTGTTTTACAGAACACAGAGGTCTTTCAGCAGTTTCTTTGTTTCGTTACTAAGTGAACCAACACTTGAAATGAGAAAAGCTGCTCCTAGGTTTTTTTCGTGATATTCATTAAAGAACAAAAGCACTGATGTAATTACATGTTACTGGGGTCAAATTTAAAGGTGAAAAAACAACGTTGGCGAAAATGACTAGCTTCCTCCTCTTCTCCCCAAATGGAGGAAGCTGAGCACTCAATCAACTCGAAATCGAATTCGACTCTATCAAAGAACCGAAGGAAAGAACTAGTTTCTATGAAGCTCGTTATCTATTTAATTCCAATAAATTGTGATATTTTTCGAGTTGCAAATTCTGAGTTAGAAACCAATGATAACACGTCCATAATTCTATCAATAAATCATAATTTTCAGAGCAGGTAGCGCAGTTATAGTGATGCTGTCCCTCACAAACACCTGCTGGTACGACTCTCACAAGGACTATCCAAGTTTCGCATCCTTCCGAGTACGGAAATTAGTACCAGACTTGTAAGAAAGCAGCTCGCTCCCTGCTTGGAATCGCCATAGCGCAACAACACGAGGACTCCAGGGAGAATCGACTTGTCCAATTTTTAAGCGTACTCATAATGAAGACGAAATTCTTCACGTAGCAGATGAACCCACACATAAAAGCTCGAAGACTTTAATGGATGATGAATGCGTGAAAACCAAATGAGTGCAGAGATCCACATAGTGGGTGTGAAGACGCATAATACAAAAAACTGTCCTTATTGAACTGAAAGGAACAGATATGATAAAAGAGAAGCATTCGCAATTATCTGTTCAACATGTAAAATTATTAAAGGTTCTCGATAAAAAAATATTAGTTAAATTAAAAGTTTAAATTATTATTATTATTAAACGCAACACAGGGCGGATAGCACGATAGTAGTGACACCAATCGACACGAGTACAGTGCTGGTTCGATCCCGCTCCTGGCTCACTAAGCCTTTCATCTCTCCGGGATAGGAAGATTGGTATCGAAGTCGCTCGAAAAAAAACTCTCTGCAACCCAAATGGGAACGCTCTGCCCCGGCTATCTCAGGACTCTAGTGATAATCGACTCGACCACCATTCAAACAACATTCATGATGAAAAGAAAATCCTCAAGCAGCAGCCGAAGTCACACGTAAAAAGTTGGAAGACTTTCGTGTATGATGGGTGCGAGGAAAAGAATCGAATATGAGGACTGCTGGGATCCACATAGTAGATGTGAAATGTGGGTCGTGAAAGAAAAACAAACGTAGGAAGTGAACCAGCAATAATAATGCGAACTGATGGTAGAAAGAAGAAAAAAGAATCTTTGTTTGCAAAATGTCTGAGATGTTTCTTGAAGAAAGGTAACTGAGCCAGAACGTTTCAACCAAGTATTTCATTCATTATGTTGCAATTGTCTCCCGCCACGTGAAAAAATTTAGACCATTTTTTTAGGAAGCGCATTATCTAACCACAATCTAAACAAGGACTATCACGCCCAGTCCATCTGATTAATTGAAGAGTATAAATATAACAGTTCCCCTACATACAATTCTTTCGCAGATCTATATAACAATCAAGTCACTTTCTTACGAAGATCGCTGATCTAGATGATATCTATCTTCGCGACTTTATTTTTGTATCTCTTCCTCCCTCTCACTCTTCCAACCTCTCTTTTCATCCCTCTTCCCCTCTTCCCCCTCTCCCTTCCCCTTCCTCTCTCCATTTTCCTTCCTCCTTTTTCTTTCTCCATACACATTTCATAACTGTTGGACATAACTTATAACATAAATTTTGTTGTAGTGCATTTTCCAAGTTCGCTTAGTGGTGCTGAGAAAGATTCCAGAAACTACTCACTTTTGTAGCAGAGCCGACCCTACCACAGTAGCTCTACCAGTTTAAAGGTTAATAAGCTGATGCTTCGAGATCTTTGCAACAGCAAACAGTGTTGACTTCTTTCATAGTTCCAAAGACCATTTTGGAATGAAAAAGCCAAGTTATTTAAATGAGCTTCAAAATTAACCTTCTATATGAGTTGCTGCTCTTTCCGGTCCCATTCTCTATTGGTGATCCATTGCTTCGTGATGGGGGCAGGTCGTGTGGACCTGCGATAGGCACGTGATTGGCACAGTAGACTTCCTGAATACGGTCATCTCCAGAAAGAAAAAAGAAAAAAGAAACGAAACGCTGTTGCCCTCATTCTTGAATGCATTTATAAAAAAAGATTTCCGATGGAGGATACCTGGACCTCTAATAAAAGCAGCTTAGCCTCTCGTCATTTGGAGCTCAACAAGTTGACAAAGATTTCATCTGATGAGGTGAAAGTACCGAATTCGTCACCGTTTAGCAAGTAAGTCACTACGCAAACCAGATTGACACTGACTAGCTCAACGATTTATGGATGGAACTCAAACAGAAATGATGGTATTGTCCTCGCATGAAAGCTATGAACATAATATGTTCTACTTATGGTTCATTACTACATCTATCTTAAATGTTTCCTGTTTTTCAAAAGTAAATTCCTAGAAGTGGAAAACAAGATTTTTCTAAAAAGTGGAAAGAAAATGGAAAGAAAATGTCGGAGTTACGGATATAGATATCCTCATGCATAAAAACCTATTAGAAAAGGCATATTACACATACATACAAAGATCGGATAGCATAGTGGTAGTGATGTCCGTCACCATGAGCATATTGCTAGTTCGATTACCCTCCAAGCTAACCAAGTCTCTCATCCCTCCGAGGTCGGGAAATTGGTACCGGACTTGTCTGAAAAAATTCACTCTCCGCAATCATATTAGGAAAGCTTCAGCCGGGCTATCTCAGGGCGCCAGGGAGAATTCTTCGACCAGCATTTTACGACATTCAAGATGAACTGAAAATCCTCAAGCAGTAACCGAAGCCACATGTAAAGTTGGGAGATCTTCGTGGATAGCGAATGCAGAGAAGCGAATTGAATGTGAGAAGTGCTGGGATCCACACAGTAGACGTGAAGACAGCTCATATAAAGTAAAAAAAAATAGTACACATACAAGAGAAACGTTAAAATTGCCGCTATCGTAATTGTTGGATGTTCTAGAGAGGATGCTGTTTAGCACGAAGTATCACCACAGCAAAAGATTGGACGAGAACCAACTTCGGTGTCTTCTAGAAATCACTCTTGCTGATTCCTAAAGGACTTCCCTTCGATAGCAAGAGCACGTCGGAAATCCCCACAAATCCCCCACTACTCAGCCAAATCCAAAAAGTTGTCCGACGTCTGCTTGCATAGATATTGTCGAAAAGTGTGTCAATGCTGCAATGTATCATACTTTACTAGCGAAAAAAGATACAACAAAACCAGTAATCGTACGACAAGCCAGAGAAACAAAAAACTTGTCCATGCCCTTGCTCTACTTTGCATACGTACTGAAAACAGAAACTGTTGTAGTACGTCAAAAAGAACGTATCAGGGCAATGACACCTACCCCCGAAGACGGAATAAAAGTGCGGAGGAGTTATACAATAGCACTTAAATGAATACTGTACAGTATAATGATGTGAAAATTAAGTGAAAGAGGCCAAGAACAGTACGATTCTCGCCCATACAGCAGGAATGTTACATAGACCAGAGACGCGTCCGAGGAAAAAGTGTACGTAGATTTCCAGTTATGAAGGACGATTACTCTTCAACGATGAAAATAATAGCAGAGATTTCATCTCGATTTCCGTTGAAAGGATGAAATCTGAAAGTGTCGTAGGTTTCCAGAACACTTGATGATTCAAAAATGATTCTCAACTAGTTATAAACAAGTCACCAAGGATTTCTAGAATATTACAAATTGATAAGCCATTGGCTTACTGCACAAGTCAAATTTAATCAAAGCCTTTGGAAAGGCCAGTTCGGCTAGTGGCTCAACTACCTAGGTCAAAATTCTAATGGACAATACTCACGACAAGATTCATTCACTACGATAGGTGAAAAGGACTGAAGTTTTTAACACAGTGTCTTCTTCAAGAATACTGACTATAACTAGTACAACTACTCGGAAGGAGTGCTTATAAGATTATCTGAAAGAACAGCATTCGAACCCAGTGTACGTCTCTCCCTCATGCTTGGCGACTTCCTGTCCACCGATTCAATGTTTATCCATAATGGGTTTGCGATCGGCCATCGAAATGCACTCGTAACCGGCGTGAAATTCGGAACAAACAATACGTGGTTATGTATAATCGATTTTAAGAGAATGAACACATGGTGAAGAGGATGAGAAAGGTATATGGAAAAAGAAAACAATAATGACCAACTAAATTTAAAATGGTCATCTTACTTGTTAGATGGAACACTGAGTGAATTATGCTCTACACGAAGCACAGACTCTCCCTTATCTCATGTACTAAATCTATGCATTATTCAAAGATCACCGCAAGGGTAACGTTCCACACAACATCGTATTTCTAATAAATGATGGTCGAAAATATTAAGACAAATGAGGAGGTCAGGTTAAGGAACCTTAGGAACCTGACCTTAGTCTGTCGCTACGAAGACATAAAAAAAAATTTAGGGGTAGAGTTTTGCTTTTCTGTATGCGTTGAAAATCAAAAGATATTTTGAACTCCAATCATTATCAAGTTTAGCAACAGCAACTCCTGGTGTAATCTTTTTCTTGAGATTTAAAGGCCACTTGTGTTCCAAATGCTTGAGCTAGTTAAGCTGTCAACTTCTAATCATTGACAACTGCTCAGCTTAAGAAATACTGGTTCGCAGTCTATAATCGCATCGCATCGCTAGCGTGCCATTCTTGCGGCAAGTTCTCTTGGACCGTTGTCGATCTTGTGGTAGGCAGCTTCTTGAAAATCTACCACCTAAACGAGACCTACCTTATCGTTTTGATCGCTGCGATTGTTACAATAGGTCTTCAACGCCAATCGAGTACCGCAAATATAGCACTTGAAGCAGCCTGAAGAAATACACACAGTCAAGAAATTCGGATGAAAATGAACCCAGCAAATTACTGGTGAGAAAAAAAACGAGTAGGAAAGAAGAAGAAACAAACCAAAACCTATTGCAAACATTCGAAAAAGATTTAAGGCTACATCTAATTATTCCTAAAGTAAGTTTCTCCTGTAGACCAGAATGTCTTGAATGAAGTCGATCAAATCTATGCACTAAGCTTGGAATAGTTATTTAAGACATTAGCAGCAACAAAGTCATTATCAGCTTCCATAGACAGTTGTAGAACGATTTTACAATAACGACTAAGCTTAGCACTAATACCACCAACCGCGCGACTCTTGACAATAAAGTGACATGAGTGGACACCAACAAAGTTCCCATTTATCCTTAGGGTATTCCAATCGTGCACTTGGGTCCTGTTGGCCCGAAGAACACAAAGGTCTCACAATTCTCATACATAGGCTTTATGCATACTGTTTTTAGCAAGGAGGTCCCCATGGGAAAGCTCGTCATCACAATGTAAGGTTCTACGTCGTAGGCATATTCGTCGAAGGTGAGTTGTAATTTTGCACATAGTTCGCATTTACTTGATTTCAGGGTTTCGATAAAATTGCCATAAATAGCAACTAGCATACATCTAATGAAATTCAGGAAACAAATTAATATGTGTACATTAGAGCTATCGTCCCAATGGTTTACCGTCTCATTGTGGCTGGCTTGTGTTCCCGTATGTCGAGCTGCGATGTACAGAGGGAGAGATTCACTTCCGCAACAAGGCCTCCTAGGGTGAGAAGGAGTCTGACATTTCCATCCGGAAGCTCAGCTAGTGTAAACGTTTACCAGTAATCACCACCATTCTGGTATCAAACTAGTTGCATAGCGGCAAACCTCCGGATCTAAAAGGATGGGTAATGCCTGGGGTGGTGACGGACTTGAGGAAGGCCTCAGCTAAGCTAATCTTAAGACTCCAGTGAAGCACATTGGCTAAACCAGTAAATTTAAATTGCCGAAGAACACAAAGGTCTCACGATTCTCATACACTGGCTTTATGCATACTGTTTTTAGCAAGGAGGACCCCATGGGATAGCTCGTCATCACAATGTAAGGTTGTACGTCGTAGGCATATTCGTCGAAGGTGAGTCGTAATTTTGCACATAGTTCGCAATTACTTGATTTCAGGGTTTCGATAAAATTGACGTAAAAAGCAACTAGCATACATCTAATGAAATTCAGGAAACAAATTAATATGTGTACATTAGAGCTATCGTCCCAATGGTTTACCGTCTCATTGTGGCTGGCTTGTGTTCCCGTATGTCGAGCTGCGATGTACAGAGGGAGAGATTCACTTCCGCAACAAGGCCTCCTAGGGTGAGAAGGAGTCTGACATTTCCATCCGGAAGCTCAGCTAGTGTAAACGTTTACCAGTAATCACCACCATTCTGGTATCAAACTAGTTGCATAGCGGCAAACCTCCGGATCTAAAAGGATGGGTAATGCCTGGGGTGGTGACGGACTTGAGGAAGGCCTCAGCTAAGCTAATCTTAAGACTCCAGTGAAGCACATTGGCTAAACCAGTAAATTTAAATTATGCTGGGGTTTGTACAACCAGTGAAGACGAGAGATCTAGTATTCAAGTATATTACAGCTGTAATCATATCCAAAATGAGCGCATTATAGAAGAAATGCTTGAAATGCCCCCTCTAACTGTTTTCTTTTAGTGCATGGTATTTCTTGACTATGTACTAAAAGTTAACAACGATACCAGTAAAAGATCAATTGTCCAAAAAAAGGCTGCAATCACTCACCCTGATGGAAAAACGTTGAGTCCTTCAGTGGACCAACTTTATCGGTGGGATAAACTTGCTTGTTACATCGGTTGCATGTTTGCTTCACCATCCTGGAACTAATAAAATACGTGGTATTTCTAAGGATGTCCACTTATAGAACGAGCTGTTTCAAGTAACTTAAAGCAGCAATTCCTATAAGGATATGGAAGATCATATATATCCGAATATGATCAAAATTTTATTATTTTCCCATGTTCAATACTAAATAGCAAAGTCATGGATATAAACAATTAATGCCACTGATTTCAAGACAATGACACAGCCCTGAAATTGCTATGGAAGCTTCTCATGTGACGCAAAATATGGTGGGCTTTCTGGGAGTTTTCAGGTGCCCACAAAAGAAGCATTCCCATGACGAGCACGTTCTTCGCATGACAGCTTAAGAAGTCATTAGCTTCCCAGCGACTATTAACACAGACATGATCCTTTCTCATACAAACTTTGCAAAAACAAGTCACTTCTGACAGTGTGAGAACTTGTCAAATTATGTCGGTGTGTTCCTGATTCACCCACCTGTCGGATGCGGTACGATATTCGAACAACACTCGACCACAGCCAGATAACTCGTACGAACTCTGAAAATGTTCTTAGCAATCAATTTGCATTAAAATACAGTTTTATTCTAATGAACACGTATGGCGCTACGGTACTCAGATTTGCGACAACACGTAAAAGAACGCTGTAGAGGATGTTCGTTAAAATATAAAGCGGCAACAGATGTCGAAGAAAACGAAGATTTCCAAGATCGACTTTCCATTAACCTCGGCATTGGATTATAGGTGCGTCGTTTTCTTTCTCAGCAATCGCGAGGTTGTTTAACAACAAGCGTTTGCTTCCATACAATAACAGACATACAGCACAATCGTAGCTGACGTTTTGGCAGAATCTCCTTCTTCTTCAGAGCCGTTTTTTCCACGTGCCTCGCGATTGCTGAGAAAGAAAACGACGCATTTATAAAACGAAGAATATTACTAACATATTAAGAACTTTTTAAAATGATAAATCAACGTTTCTGCTGCTTTCGATTGGATTTATATGCAGTTCAGAGCCAATGGAACGAATACACAATGAATAGAGTAAAACTATGGTTAGCCGATGCTCATAGAGAGAGAGAGAGAGAGAGAGAGAGAGAGAGAATAGAATCCAAGAGTCAGATGAAGGAAGAAGACGAAACGTTAACTGAATGAAAATTTTCTAAGAAAAATGTGTAAGCAGAACAATTCAAAAAGATATTGCCTATTCATGTCGAGCTTTAGTAAGAGTCCGTTTAGAAAAGGATACAAGAAACGTTCCACATGAGTCGCTCTATTGCCTATTGTGCAGTATCACCGTATCGTTACCTATAGGCAAAACTGGTCAGGTGCAAAGTTGGATGTGACGCATGTCACTTCTTGTGGGTGGATCGCAGTGAGTGTGAAATACATCGAAGTAACTCGAAAGAGTACCTGAAAACTAGAGGTCGGGTCTAGTAGACAACTGACAATTGCTCCGTTGTTCCGCTTCGGTAGTGGAACCAAAGAAAGCCCATCGCCTTTCACTTCACTCTTCAACATGGAACATCATCAACCGTGAAGACAACACACGACGCTCACACAAAATCTAAGCGCACCATTAAGGTTTTCCGTTAGAGTTTGCGAAGAGATACACTATCATCTAAAGGAAAATTTCTCGCCTCTCATTTTCAAAATACTTTACTAGTAGGATTCCTTCTCACTTACGAGAACAACAAAACCATAAAGGAAGATTAGGAAGACAATAACGAACTAAGATCAAACACATATGGAAAGAAGGTACTCGATTCAAAATTTAAAAAATGCTGCTCAATGATTTAAGAAGAAGCAACAGTGCTTGACGATTTCAGAGTTCTGCTCATGTAATTTCTCTACAAACATGGCAGGCCCATTCGATGGAAATGGGATGGAACCGGCCGCACGTCTGCCTCTTTCCAAGATGGCAAACATCTTACTCATCCGATCAAACCAGTAGTGTACATAACCAAACAGCAAAAACGCAGTGAAAACGTGACAAGGTCATCCTTATTTTAGTAGATATTTGTTTTCTATATGACATTCCTTAAAGGATGGCGCCCACTTCTTCAGAAAGAAAACCACCAACGAATATATGATATTAGCAAATTGGTTACATGCCTATATGAAGCAGTAACAGCATAATTAACGAAAATATAATACAAAGTCAGCGAACAAGGACGACGTCGAAGTTTTCAGAATAGTTCAGCTCGATTACGGTAACAGTGAGTAATAAAGCAAACATTTACAGATGAAACAGTATAAGCCGCAATGCTTGAAAACAAATATGGAAAGATCCTTAGTGGAAACGTCCAAAGAACGTGAACCAAAACAGATAGGAAACTCAACAATTCACGGTTATCTTCTCATTTCCATCATTGTCAACAATCTACCACAACTTAGATTTGCTTTAGTATACTGACGGAAAAGCCACAATTATAATGAAAACTTTGTACAAGCGTTGTCCTGTCCACATGCGTGCTCCAATGTCTACCGGTATGCTATCAATTTAAAGGGCTTTCCAAGTAGTCAGTGGGCTTGTGAAAGCCGAGAAGCGCGCTTCACGCCGTCTCGAGCGATCGGGCAAACACCGGCTGCAAGCACGACCACCACCTGTCTGGGAACAGGTCACCCGTCATCTGCGCTACATAGAAACGTAATCAACCTCTTGCCACCTCATTGTTAACGACCGTATGGAAAATAACAGAAATAGAACTGTACAGTCCGAAGATTCCTTTTCATCAGTATTGTTCGATTTTTCAATTACGGTATTTTGGATGTTTGCCTAAAATTTTGATGGCATCTACCTTCATCCAAATCCATCGTAGTAACTTTCTAGCGGACAAGGATAAACTTAGTTCAAACGACGCCTTTAAATGTGAGAGTGAAAGTACATTGCAATTTATAAAAGAAAATTATGTGAATTAATTATGTAAATTAAAGGAATGCTATGTGGGATGCTTAGAACAGAAATTCATAATAATATTGCGGTATAATAACAATGGCGAAAATCACCAAACAATCTCCACAATACGAGAAATTCTCAAAACGATGGAAAGTAAACAGAAATTTCACACGCATCGAACACATTACAAATAATTCTTTTTGGTTTTAAAAACTGAATTCGCGAATTGATTTCAGAGCTTACCACATTTCTAGGGGCCCATGTGGCAAAATGGTCGGATGCGCCCAGTGACACACACATGGGATCGATCCACGTGCCCATGGCCCACGTAGCCTTCCATGTCTCCGAAGTCGGCAAATTGGTACTAGACTTGTCTGGGATGATAGCAGCACTGGGTCGATACATCGGCAGGCCACTGTGAGTTATTTTAAAGGCCAGACACGCATTCAACCACCTCCAAACGATGCTTAATGAAGTTGAATGCATGGTGCATCCTTCAGCGATTGATAAACGCCAAGAGCTTTATCCTTTTTTACAACATTTCCTGGTAGAAATACCCACGTATCTTTAACTGTACCATTTAAAGATTTTACTAGAATTCTAAACCGACATGGTGACATTCTTTCATGTCTCGTTAACAGCATAGAAAGCTGATACGAGTCCTACAATATTATGCATAACATATAGAACTGCCATAGCTATCACAAACGCAAGGGTGCTGAGATATGAACAAAACTCGAAATCTTTTTTCAAAACTTTGAAGATACCGAGTTCTGGTTCACACATCCTAAAGGGTGCAGCAAAAATTGACCAATAAGGATGGGCTTGAAGGTCCCACATAAGCGGTCCAGTAGGATAGCCTATTTATGAATAATTAACAATGTTACATAAGCTAATTTAGAGCATGTTTTCCGAAATTCTTAGCAAAACATGTAGGATTCCAACGAACCATGTCAAAAATCCCAGGAAACGAGAATGGAATCTCTAATGCCACATAGTCAAATATTATGAATCATTTCACAACACCCTGGATAAACAATTCACCAATTGCGACGTCTCTTTTAATAGCTTCAGTAGAAAGAGTTCTTAGGAGAAAATTTGGAAAGTGAAACAAATATGGAAGAATCAAGAAGCAACGAGTTACTTAAATATTACCTGTGTCAGTTGCTATACCATAAACGACGGTGACACATCCACTGATTTATTCATTTATGCAGCGCTCCAGAACTGTTTTGTTAAAACTGTACGAATGGATCATGAGGAACATTACACCTTTTGTGTAATGCCTTTCTGACTGCTGCTTTCATAGTGATGGCACTCATATCTGGGATAAGCCATAGGGCATTGAATACCTGCGGACAACATAATGGTCTTTACTGTCGCACATACAGATAAAGGATAAAGAGGCGAAAGCGTTCGGTGTTGATTAATTCCTAATGGAGGGTGCGTTAATCACAAGCCTGAAGAACCTAGGGCGCAGGATTGAACAAATGGTCACGTAGGTGTTCCGGGGTAGCTTTAACCACTATGCTACACATGCCCATAGATGCGCATGAAGTAAAAGTGCCCAGCCACACTTAATCAATCCATGAGGGATGAGCCATGCATTTGACATCATTAAGCATCGTTAGAGATCAATCAATGAATATCTGGTCTATACAACGACCTGTGGCAGCTTATAGATAGATCACGTCAGTGTTGTTATCCTCTCATATAAGTTTAGTTTCTGTTTGCCGACCCCAGATGGATGGAAGGGCTGGTGAACCCGGGCTGCAGGATTGAACGAACGACAACGTTTGTATTGTACCGTACCTCCTTCCACTAAGCTATATGCACATTCCTTTTGAGGATACGAAGCACTGAATGAACTGAATCAAAATGCAAGAAACATCAAGAAAAAATTGCTGGTCATAACCAATAGAGACAAAAAATTTACGCAAACTTAGGGAAAAAATCTCATATTTCGAATTGAAAAGACCGCGTTCCGCATGTGCATGTTCATTTGAATTTCCAAGGCTGTTCAAAATATTACACATACAGGCAAAATGAAAGATTTCACTTGTTTTATAAAACATTCATGAAAAATTTCATAAACGAGGAAAAGTGGGAATCGATGGAATCCTGGAAGTCAATGAGAGGCAACGAATACACAGCGAGTCGAGAATTCCTAAGATGGTCCGGATAGAAGTGCGAACGACATGCTTTGCATCGTACCGGCCTGTTATCGAGAACGAATCTCCGTCCCTCAGTCGGACAATGCAGGTTCGCTGACTCAACACAACCATTCATTCGAGTTCCAATCGGCGATAATTCATCGAAATTCCACGCATTGTCGATTTTGACAAACATGCTCGATTTCCTGGAGAAGCAAAAAGAAGTAATTTATTGTGGACTGACTGAATATACGGGCAGCCGAAATATCTGTTCATTTTGGGACTTTAAAAATAAAAGGCGAACGAATGGGTAAAAGAAATTGCTGTAAAATAATCGCTATTAAGAAATCTGCGATTGCTATTTCCAAACTAAGGTAGTAGAGTTACCGTGATCTGTTTTAGTGCATCCTTTTATGTAGGAATGACGTCATCTTAGAAAAATTAATTCTTAGATCAGCAATTCACTATGAGATTTTTGTGCAATTAAATGATTAGTGTGCGGAAGGAGTACTAAACCGACTACTCAACCATGAAGTGTCGCGTAGAATACAATAGAAACGGTAGAGTATTTTGAAATTGGTTTCGATATGGTGGTATATTTTCGATGTTTCGCGTGTGGCGCAGAAGTCAAAGGCGCCCTGCAATATGCATGGTGTCGACCCCGCGTCCTAGGCTCTCCAAGTGTTCCATCACTCCGGGGTCGGTAGATTGGTACCAGAGTAGTCTAGAAGGATAGCAGCACTGACTCGATACATGGGTAGGCCACCACGAGTCATCGTAAAGGTCAGATATGAATTCCGGATATGTGTTCATTTACTTCCAAACGCTTAATGAAGTCGAATGGACGGCGCATCATTCAGAGATTGATGAACACCGAGAGCTTTATCTCTTATCTTTTTACTCAATCATGAAAACTAGAGCATCGAATTGAAAAAGCAATTGTAAGAACAATAGCGAGGTTTGCAACAAAAACCGCATGACCATCAAGTCCACTGCAATCAGAAGTGGTCTGAGATTCGTCTACTAGCCCATAGTTTGAAGTTTGAACTCACTTTTCTGTAAATCAAAATGGAAACTTTCGCACAAGCAGGTTGGAAAATCTACAGATCAACCACTTCCCATGGAAAAAGTTAGGTTCTGGAAGGTTGTTTGCACCATACACATTCCTTCTGCTAGCATTACGGTGTGAGAACTAGAAGACAAAAAATGAAGTTCATTCGTTAATTTGTTCGAAATATTCCAGCCTCAATTCATTTGTAGCACCGTGAACATAGAGATCATCCTACAATGAAAGAAGATTTTTGTTCTTTCTTCACACATACCAGTCCACTAGAACACAAAGAAGCAGCGAGAATTACGGCGGCAGGGTGGGGGGAGAGGGGGCGTGCTTGGTATGAGCTGAAGTTAAAACTGACATCTAATGTGGAGACATGCTCTTCCAACCAATACACTGCAGAAAAAAGCATTCAAGTTTCAACCTTTCAACCTATGAGTGTATAAAAAGTGGAAGTATACTGTTTTAGATAAGTATATTCTAAAGCGATATATTGGAGCGGCTAAACATGTAACTTATTTTATTACCTAACGAAGATTCTCACAAAGCAGAATCCCGTCCGCAAATGGAAGACGACCAAATCCAAAACAAAAAAAAAACAAAAAAGTTAGGTATCATTTCCTACGACAGTCTTTAGGAAATCAACAAGTGTTTAAATTGCTGAGCTTACTTAGGTTGATAAGGTCTATTCGGCTAACGTTTCGAAGTTTTCACCTTCATCAGAGCCGATAATCCAAGCCAATGATCCGAGAAATTTCCTGGGAAATTTTCGTGAAAAGTACACGAAAAAGCACACGTGATCACATAAAGTAGCGCCCAATATTGGAAGCGATTTGAAGATCGGAGATGTTTTCCTGATGCGGAAAAAACACTGGCAGAGAATGAGCACTAACACAATGTCTAAAGTAGAAAACAAGAAAGGAAGAGTGTTCACTCGATGGTTAGTTTAAACAGTATGAAGTTTGAATTGAAGTGAATCAGGGTTGACGTTTTCGTCAATGCCTAAAAATCGTAGCTGGTTCGATTTATGGCAACAGTATTATGGAACTGACAACTGAACAAACCGTACTTAAAGGACACCAAAGCCATTCTATTATCGAAAAAATCGATAGTGAGTGGACGAGAAGAGAGAACGAAACAAACTGTACGAGGATCTACAGGGAATAAAAAATACGTAAGAACAAGGAATTTATATCCATCAGTTCTTCAGGTCCTTTAGGAGATTATGGAGTTGATGTTGACACACATAGTGTCGCAATTTCTCAAACTATCCAAGGTTTAGTTTTGAATGGGTTTTCTCCAAAAACGACTTAAAAGCACGTTGTGAAAACATTTATATGGATGGTTTTACTTAGATACCTGGACGGCTCATCCTCACTAGTTTTGCCAGCCCTATCCATAATCTCAATTTTTCGGATTTTTGCTGGTTTAGCTATCGGTTCCCTGTAGCCCCGAGGTCAGCCTAGCCAAGGTCTGCCCCAGCTCGTCACCACCGCAGGCAATTGCAGTCCTTGTGGATCAGAGGCGGACTTCCCACCATGCGACTAGTTTGATACCAGAAAGGTGGTGGATCCTGGTACTGGTTTAGTCGTTGCTGGGATTTCTGATTGAGACGCTGGCCTCTTTATTAGCTTGGGAGACCTGCCTGGGAGAAGAATCCCCAAGCTGTGCATCGCAGTCCAACACTCACGAACATATCTCAGCCACCAAACCGTTGGAAGGTATGAGAGGTCATTACTAGTTAGCTACTGTACACCCTTTCAGTCCAGTCGTATCTGTTAAATTCTGTATGTTTCATGAAGTTTTTGAATGCCAGTGCATTTTAGTGCATAAAACATTCGCATACGGATGTTCTTTTTACGTCAGTTTAATCTATTCAGAAAAAGCGCAAAAAGTATAGAGCAAATAAATTATTATCTGCAAGACTGCAATACAATACCGGCTTTACCAATCTTCGTCATTTACGCGCCGACATCAAACTGTGACGAAGAAGAAGTCAAAGCGTTCTACATGGACTAAAAAATAAAAAAGCTCTCGGCGTTGATCAATCCCTGAGAGATGCGCCATGCATTCGACTTCATTAAGTATCGTTGAAGGTGATGAAATGCATGTCTGGCCTTTACAATGACTCGCGGTGGCCTGCCGATGTAACGAGCCAATGCTGCTATCCTCCCAGATAACTCTAGTACCAATATGCCGACCCCGGAGGGATGAAAAGCTTGGTGGGCCATGGGCGCAGGGGTCGAGTCCACGTGCGTGTCGCAGTGGCGCCTCCAAACGCGCCCTACATGGACTAGGAGAAGTTATACAGAGAAAACCAAACATTCTTTAAGGGTCATCATTAGAGATTTCAACACCAAGATTGGACCAAGAAGAACGTCTGAGGAACATGACATTGGAACCCACGGACTAGAATGGAAAAAACAGAGTGAGCGGCTCTCTGAGTTTATCATGGACACTAAGAAAGACTATCCATGCTAACTCGCAAATCCAGAAGCTCCACCCTCAACGCAGGACGTGGAGGCATCCCAATGTAGAGTAAAATAACGAAATAGACCACACCACAGTAAACAGGTTTTCCCTAATCGATGTCGCCGCTGTCCCAAAATTCTACTCGGGATCAGACCAACGTCTCCTTCGTGCAAGATTCTATTTGTCGCTGAAAGGAGAAAAGACCGCCAAATTCAAAAATCGAGGTCCCCGAACCACCGTAAGCTGGGACTTGTTCAATTCCTTAGTCGGCTGTTGGGAGGATGCCGTTGTCGACAAAGTCAACAGAGAATACCATCGGCTCATTCTATATCTTCACTTTAGCGCTATGAAAGCTGCGAGTTAGAAAGTCACCAAGAGATGTCTGTCTCCAGAAACACTCGAGCTGATACGCCAGCGTGCAATCGCACGAGCTGCAGTCAACCGCAAACTAACGTCCGAACTTGTGAAACAATGCAGAGAGGTGATGAAAGAAGATAGAGAGAGAGCAGCGGCTAAAAGAGAGAGGAGCGGCAGTAATGGTCAAAGTTTCAGAAGATGGAAAAAGTATTCGCAAAGCCCACCGAAGCTTAGCCAATTGCAAGACCAAGATGATTGCACTCCGACGCCCAGACGGAACAATAACAGCGTCCAGAAAGGCAATGGAGAAAATTATCCACGATTACTACTCAGATCTCTTCGATAGCCACGTCCATCTTTTGTCTTATGAAATAAAGGAGTGCGGATAAGTTGTACCACCGAAACAATGCAGAGAGGCGATGAAAGAAGATCTAAAAGAGAGAGGAGCGGCAGTAACGGTCAAAGCTTCAGAAGATGGAAAAAGTATTCGCAAAGCCCACCGAAGCTTCGCCAATTACAAGACCAAGATGATTGCACTCCGACGCCCAGACGGAACAATAACAGCGTCCAGAAAGGCAATGGAGAAAATTATCCACGATTACTACTCAGATCTCTTCGATAGCCACGTCCATCTTTTGTCTTATGAAATAAAGGAGTGCGGATAAGTTGTACCACCGGTTCTTCCTTCCGAAATCCGACATGCCACTTCGTCGGTGAAAAATCGAACAGCATCAGGTCCAGAGAGAGTAAGACCAGAACACTGGTAGAACCTTCCACCAATCCTCGTAAACATACTGGCTAGGCTCTTCAAACGTTACCTGTCTGAATACGAGGTCCCTGCTCAGTGGAAGGCCAGAAAACCGTGTTGTTGTTCAAGAAGGGTGACCTGCACGATATAAGCAACTATCGCCCAATCTGCTTGTTGTCTGTCGTCTACAAACTTTTCACTCGAGTCATCTTAAGCAGGATTGACAGAACACTGGACGAAGGACAGCCATGTGAGCAAGCAGGGTTTCGAAAACGATTTAGCACGATGGACCACATTCACACTATAATAACGCTCACTGAAGTATCGCGAGAGTACAAAAGACCGCTTTGTCTTACTTTAATCGATTAATAGAAGGCCTTCGATTCAATTGAGATAGAAGAGCAGTCATGGAAGCCCTTGATAGTGAAGGAGTCCCTACTCAGTACATAAAGATTCTTCGTGAGCTGTACAAAAAATTCACTACCAATATATCACCATTCTATAATGATATTAACATTGACGTCAAAAGAGGGATTAGGCAGCGTGATACAATCTCGCCAAAACTATTTACCGCCACCCTCCAGAACGTCATGAGAGCACTGGAGTGGGACAACATGGGAGTAAAAATCGACGGTCGGCAGTTACATCATCTTCACTTTGCTGATGACATCATCCTTATAACACCAAACATTAGCCAAACAGAACGAATGCTTACGACTTTGATAAAGCCTGTGGGAAGATTGGTTTTCGACTAAATCTCACAGAAACGATGTTCATGAGGAACGGATCGGTTTCGCATGCCCCTTTCACGCTCAACGGAACAAATATCTCCGAATGCTCCAGTTATGTCAATCTAGGTCGGAAAATTAATATGATGAACGACTTAGCTCCAGAAATCAGCAGAAAGAAACGAGCGACTCGGGGAGCTTTGAAGAGCATCGAGGATGTAGTAGAGAGAAAAAAGAACATCCGACTCCGTGACCACCTTTTTTACTCAAGGGTACTTCTTGCCCTTACGCATACGTCAGAAACCGTTCTATACGCCAAGCAATCGAAGATAAGGGGGCAGGACATGTGATGCGTATGAATGGCAAACGATGGAAAAGAGCCGTTAGTGGGATGTCAAACGTACTGCAGGAAGACCACTGATCCAATTGTCAGAGTTCTTCACGAAGAATAAAGAATAAAGAATAATAATAACACCTCGCGTTTGCTCAACAAGAATACAAAGAATTACTTGATCAATGCCGAGGTTAATAGAAAGTCGGTCGTGGAAGTTTCTTCTATGAATGGCAAGCGATGGAAAAGATCCGTTAGTGGGATGTCAAACGTACTGCAGGAAGACCACTGACCCAATTGTCAGAGTTCTTCACGAAGAGTTTAGAAGAAAGATATGACGGTCGAACGAATCCCTAGAGCGAGCAGGACCCGCTGGGCTACTCCACGCGACAGGGAAAAATGGAAGACTTACTGGCGCCCGCTCGAATCATTCTATCATCAACGGGACTACAGGTGACACAGGTAAAGACCGCAATGCACAAAACATTTAGTTTTCTGGAATGATTCTCACTCGCTGGCAGGCGTTAACAGAACTCGTGAAATAAATAATAGATAGTGAACAAAAATTAAACATTGTGAATTAGACTGCAGCTTCAGCTTAACTGGGTTCAATACTGATTTGCGTTCGCCAGATCATTCCCGTTGGCGGCTGACTGCTGATATCACCGTTAGGGTGAAGAAGTGGCCGAAAGAACGGCAATGTGAAGGTGAGGGTCTCGATGGCATAGTAGCTAACACATGAGAACCTGGAAAGGGTAATCAAGGTGTTCGAAGCTCAGCTGAGATTCAGGATTCCACTCATATCTCAACATCATTGTGGATTTCACTCACGAAACAATTGGAAAAATACTGCATACAGAATTTGCAAAGGAGAAAAATACCAAAGTTGATCGAAGTTTCTCGTGTATTCACTTTGCTTAATCGTTTCAAAAGAAGAATATACGTGGAAAACACACCAGAAGGTGCGGTAAACAAAATTCATTCCTACATTTTCTGAAATCTAAGCCAAGATTTGTGTAATACAACATTTAGTTTTCTGGAATGATTCTCACTCGCTGGCAGGCGTTAACAGAACTCGTGAAATAAATAATAGATAGTGAACAAAAATTAAACATTGTGAATTAGACTGCAGCTTCAGCTTAACTGGGTTCAATACTGATTTGCGTTCGCCAGATCATTCCCGTTGGCGGCTGACTGCTGATATCACCGTTAGGGTGAAGAAGTGGCCGAAAGAACGGCAATGTGAAGGTGAGGGTCTCGATGGCATAGTAGCTAACACATGAGAACCTGGAAAGGGTAATCAAGGTGTTCGAAGCTCAGCTGAGATTCAGGATTCCACTCATATCTCAACATCATTGTGGATTTCACTCACGAAACAATTGGAAAAATACTGCACACAGAATTTGCAAAGGAGAAAAATACCAAAGTTGATCGAAGTTTCTCGTGTATTCACTTTGCTTAATCGTTTCAAAAGAAGAATATACGTAGAAAACACAACAGAAGGTGCGGTAAACAAAATTCATTTCTACATTTTCTGAAATCTAAGCCAAGATTTGTGTAATACACGAAAAGGATGTGCTCTATTGTGTGATGCGGTGACCGGGAAGTATTAGCCACAGCCGATGACGAAGTGACAGCGATGGAGATAAGCGCGAGAGATTTGGCGCCGCCAAGTGGACAGCCTCGTCCACACAACAGGTTCCCGTGGTCGGAAAAAACCGCTCCGATGTCCATGGTCACCTGTGGAAATTGACAACGATCCCCAACCGGCCGTAGGAGATGAGACGGAGTAACGAGCGCACTTAGCACGCCGCAATAACGACTACCACTCCGGGCAATAGTAGGCACGAAAAATTGCTTATTGACTTTTGACAAGTTCTAACGTAATGTTGGCACCTAAGGTTTCAAAATCTACGAAATTCCTAAAAAGTAGAAGAACCGAAAGCATTTAACGGAAGGAAACAACGCGTAAGAAGTAAGATTGGAATGGAATCACACTTCGCACACTAGTGTTGTGTTCCCCGTAACCAGCTAACGTAGCAATCGGTCTATTTTCTTAAAAGAGCATCGTGACAGACATTTTTGAGCTAAACATAGCGTGAATTCTTAGGACAAGGTGTATTATTTCCAATAATTGAGAGGCACAAGGAAAAATTTCTGAAATTAGTGTAGAAGTATTGCACAAGCTCCAAAAGAGACTGGAACATTTAATGGAAATGCGGTCCAACCACAAGCATCGTGGCAGACATTTTTGAGCTAAACATAGCGTGAATTCTTAGGACAAGGTGTATTATTTCCAATAATTGAGAGGCACAAGGAAAAATTTCTGAAATTAGTGTAGAAGTATTGCACAAGCTCCAAAAGAGACTGGAACATTTAATGGAAATGCGGTCCAACCACACCTGATTTCCTAACTATAGCTACATATCCACATTTTGGTGCGTTATTATATCTCCTGGAAGGAGTTCCATAGCTCTTTAAATCGGAAGTCGATTTGAAACTTCTGAGAGCTGCCATATCTTCATTGACAAGCGATGACTAGACAACATGAATGCAAACGGTTATGAGATGTTCAAATGAGTCTGTGATAAAACCGGACCTCAGCGACATCATATGAGCTGCTTAAGCCATAGCTGCATCATTATGAGTAAAATTTTATGCGTAATCAATACATGAAAGTAGATTAGTGAACAAGTGATTGCCAGCGGCGGCTCTATTACTTTGAAGACTTGCTTTTAGAAAAAGAAAAAACTCTTAGAATCAGAGAGCAACCACTTAGCCGAATGATCATGCAGCGTCGACCGACAACAGCCCGGAATCGGAAGAAACGTTCTCTAGAAGCAATCCAATTCATGTTGTTACTGACAGTTGTTCGAGTGAAGGGGAATTTCGAAGTCTCATTAAATGAAAACCTATTAGCTCGGAGAAATCTAATGCATTAGTGGTATTAGTAAATGAGTTGGTATGCAACGTTAAGAACATGGAGCTCGTTATGGTCTTACTGTCTTTTGTTTCTCGCTTATAAAAGATACTTTGGCAAGTATAAAATACCTATGGATTAATTCGTTAACATTTGAACGAAAGAATCGTTTACAGAAATATGGAAGTTGCAATGGCACTTTGATGTTTAATCATCATCCATACCCAATCGCCAGTAATCGAGACGAACACATTTCGATGAGCTGAAAAGTGATGCACTCGATGAACACTTTAGGAGAACTACAATGTACTTCTCGTAAAATTGGAACAAGAGATAAAGAGTCGCATGTAAGGAGTTCCTAGGCCTATATTTTCACAAGAAAAAGGATAAAAAAGTACAGAGTTACAGAGTTCACTTTGTTGTTTACTGCCTATTACAATTTTTCACTACAGGGTATTATGTGTGTTCTAACCCCAATTATGCTGAGATATTTACGAAACTCCGGGCCGCATGTGTCTGTCCAGTGGGAGACGAACGCGCTATTGTCCTATACGGAGAATAACGCATTCACCACCATGCCATGTGGGTCCTTCGTTTCGCCTTTCTCTCAGTTAGTTTTCTATCTACCAGTGTCATCAGCAATCACCCATCAACGGGATTGATCTGAGGAGCCCAAACCAGAAATGAACATAGTTAAGCTGAGGCTCCAGTGGAAATCACAATGCTCACTTTTTATTTACTGCCTATTACAATTTTTTACGGCAGAGTATTATGTGTGATACAACCACAATGATGCTGAGACGTTCGCAAAATTCAGCCTCAGCTTAACTGAGTTCATTGCAGATTTGGGCTTCCCAGATCAGTCCCGTTGACGGTTGATTACTGATAGCATTGATCGATAGAACTAGCTGAGAGACTTCACTTTTTAGTTACTGCCTATTACAATTTTTCACGGCAGAGTATTATGTGTGATACAACCACAATGATGCTGAGACGTTCGCAAAATTCAGCCTCAGCTTAACTGAGTTCATTGCAGATTTGGGCTTCCCAGATCAGTCCCATTGACGGTTGATTACTGATGGCATTGATCGATAGAACTAGCTGAGAGACAGGCGAAACGAAGGACTCGCATTGTGTGGTGGTGAGCGTGTTGCTCCCCGGAAAGGACAACAGCGCGTTCGTTCCCCACCGCAGACAAATGCGGTCCGGAGTTTTGCAAATATCTCAGCATCGCTGTAGTACAGAGTTAATTCCATTTAAGGGAATTTAAAAAATCATACCTAATTACTGATTAACAGCAAGGAAGTTTCTCTTATGCTCACTTTTTATTTACTGCCTATTACAATTTTTTACGGCAGAGTATTATGTGTGATACAACCACAATGATGCTGAGACGTTCGCAAAATTCAGCCTCAGCTTAACTGAGTTCATTGCAGATTTGGGCTTCCCAGATCAGTCCCGTTGACGGTTGATTACTGATAGCATTGATCGATAGAACTAGCTGAGAGACAGGCGAAACGAAGGACTCGCATTGTGTGGTGGTGAGCGTGTTGCTCCCCGGAAAAGACAACAGCGCGTTCGTTCCCCACCGCAGACAAATGCGGTCCGGAGTTTTGCAAATATCTCAGCATCGCTGTAGTACAGAGTTAATTCCATTTAAGGGAATTTAAAAAATCATACCTAATTACTGATTAACAGCAAGGAAGTTTCTCTTATAAGAACGTGCTTCAGAGAAAAAGTGCTTTGTGCTATCGCTTCGAATGTTTGTATATCATAGAGGCTCTATGGTCGATCAATTACTTGGCAAATTTAATGTCTTGACCACGCCATCAACTAGCAAATCAGGGTTTAGTCTTGCATGCTACGTCAACATTTTTAGCTGATAACTGAAAAACTTATTGCCGCTCCCATCATCAACATTTTCCTAATCACCGTTCATGATATGTATGAAGCATAACGAATACTCGCACCATTGGTTACCTGGTAACAGCTAGTGGTGAGATTTTAAGCAGGCAAGACGGAAGTAATGCTGAGAACTCCTGTCAACATTTCTTTAGATAAACATCTATCTATCTATCTCTCCATTTCTTATCTGAGGGACCCACACGGTATGAAGCTGTTTGAAGGAACCAAAAGCTAAGTACTGGCCATGGTACATATGTCAACGACTTATCGTTTGAAAATTGAAAAAAGAGTGGATAAATCATTTACAACAAGTCTGAACTGTTCCAGCACTTAAATGGTTGGACCGCAGTATAGGAAAGATTCACGCATAAGAATTCGAATAGTAGCATTACGTGAGGGAGTTACATGACAAATAATTGGCTTCTGTCATCTCATAGAGGTCATGGACGTCGAAATGTCGAAGAAATTCAATGATAATGTCTTAAGAACGTTTGACATTCGCAAAAACGTCCAATCTTGCATTGACTGTCTTGTCAGCGCAGTCTCTTAAACTTAACACTAAGCTTCGAGGAATTTGTTCTCGAAAGATCTAGAATAGAAATATCAATCTAATACGAAACCTAAGTAATTCGAGACGAGGAGAACAACATTTGGTGAAATATAACCACAACGATGCTGAGATATTTGCAAAACACGGGAGCGCGGGTGTCTGTGGTGGCGAATGAGTGCGCTATTACCCTTTCCGGGGTCTAAAGCGATCGCCGCTACACCATGCGGGTCCTTCGTTTAACCTTTCTTTCAGCTGTGTTATTGGCCTATAGCTGCTATCCGCAATCACCCGTCGACGAGATTAATCTGTGGGGTACAAATCGGCATTGAACTCAGTTAGGTGGAATCTGTGGCATAATCAACATTTAAAAAAAGAGTAGGCAGTAAATAAAATTGACGACAAAGTTCAGCATTCGCTCAGAAAAACAGCCTATTCAAATGGCCATATTTTGCAGACATGGCAACATAGTGGGGTGCGTGTAGCGCAGTGGTTAGGGAAACCCTGCAATACACATGGGATCGATCCCGCACTCCAGGCTCTTCAAGTCTTTCATCCCTCCGGGGTCGCATAATTGGTATCAAACTTGTCTGCTAGGAGAGCAACACTGACTTCGATACATTGAAAAGCGAAGCGAGTCTTTTATAAGCCAGTTAGGCGTTCAATCACCTCTAACAATACATCTCTCAGGGATTGACCAACGCAGAGAGCTTTATCCATCTGTCCTTTTTTACCCTTTTAGCAGCACAGTGCATAGCGATTCCTTGCGACAAAAACGTGGTGTTTGGTTCGATCCTAAATTTCGCATAAATAATATTTCCTATATCTCTGAGGTACCCAAATTGGTATCAGACTTGTTCGAAGAGATGAAAATACTGACTTGATGCATCGGTACGCTTCCGCAAAGTCGTTTTATAGCCGACACATGCCTGTACGATGCAATGAATGGATGCGAACGCACGGTGCATTATTTACGGACTGGTCAATACACAATGACGAACTCTGATGCTTTACTTCATAAGCCTTGGAGAACTAGTTGACCAGCCTCTACTAGCGCTCATATCCAGTTAATCCTTTTATTGTACGAGTAACTTCTAGTGTAACTTCTAGCTGAAGGTTATGGACAAGGTGACAGATCCATGAGATCCCAATGAGTTTGTCACATACAATGCGACAACCACTTCCACGGTTGCTGGTCATCAAGCTCTTGAAACAATAATAAAACCAAATACTAACTATGACAAAAACTACAATGTGGAAAAAAAGGGAAAAATAGTCCCATCGTGCCTGAAACGAGCAATGGAGCTCTCGTCGTCATTCTGAAAATTCTATTACTAAATGAGGGTTTCATTTAGAGAGGATAATAAATGGAAATTACAAAACAACGATCATAAAAGACTAGAGGCAAAACTTAAAAAATTGCACGTCACCTTCATTTAGTTCATTTCTAAAACAGAAGGGCAGCTAGAACTGGAAGGCTTTCTCAAGGGAGTGACTCAGTGGTAAATGTTCGAACCAAATATTGATCTCTCTAGTCTCTTTAAAAAGTATGTATCGTCATTCTCCATAGCACGGGGTCATTGCTAAAGAAATATATCAGTTACAGATAAGACAAGACATTTTGCCTTAGTAAGAAAAGTCATAGCAAACACTAAGTACGGACGGACGTTATACAGGAATCTTTAAAGACAGGAGTCGCGATCAAGAATTCTACGTTGTGCTGAAAGCATTGATTCGTGTAAACGGTGTGCAATATAGAAGGGCATGTCGAGGAATCAGATTCAAATGGAATAGCAGCCTCAAACACCTCAGCTGAGCAGCAACATGGAATATGAGGCCTGTGCGGCGTTTCCCTTGCGCAATAAACCCGTTTCGTTTGTTGATCACACTGTTATGTGTGACACGAAATGCATTCTGCACATGCGACGACGTCCTGGGCAGTGATCAGATAAAGATGAATGAACTCAATACTCACCGCAGCCAAAACACATCGACATCAAGAAACGGAACAGTTCCCTAGGCGGAAGAGTGTCGAACAAAGGAAAACGTTTCCTAAGTATTCTTGTATTCAAGAGAAACTTTAATAACATGGGAAAAACTACAAGTTCGTTGAACGACAAAACCAGATTTAAAAATGTTTTCAAGAGAGTATTGAGCCCAGAAGCCTTAAAACTTTCCTCTGATGGAGCAAGTACTTTTGTAGAGAAAAATGTACTATAGTAAAACCACGCTTGATTATCCATGCTGAAATTCAATGAAAGTCAGTATTAACATTACCGTTCTACTATGTAGTGTTTATACTGATTCAACTGGTGCAAGATGGATTGTCATCACAAAAATAATTTCGGTTGCCAATAGACGAAGGATCGTCCTGAGTTCTCGAGAACTGCCTGGTGAGGTCAAATCATTTCAGGTCAGCCAGCGAAAAAAGGTTATGGGGACAAGAATATTTCGATCGTGCAATGCTCCACTCCACTCGACGCTGCGCTGCGGCATCTCAAGAAGAAACAACTGCTGTGGACCGTCGACTCGAATCACCATAGCTATGATGAAAGCCAAACTGCCTAAAACTTAGCTGCAACAAGGATTTGTTACAAAGTCTTGTAGACTTGTCAATGAACCAAGGCAAAAATGCATATCTCATCACAGTTTTATTTTGACCAGCAAACTCTAGTCTGAAATTGGAACACAAGCATAAGGAACGATAGGGATTTCCATAATAATTGCAATTAGATGTTCATCGTCAAAGTGTTTAACTCTTGTTTATGTGAAGACTTATGAAGATGAGACCTAAGGACACACAGATAAGTAGTTATCTAGAGAAGAAATGCCGATGAACTGTAGTGTGAGGAAGGAAGATGATATACGACTACTGATTGTCCACTCTCACCTATCGCGCGTAATATCGTACGCTCGAGTACGGTTTCTATTAGTCCGACAGCAGATTTTTCCCATAATCGCTTCCTTTTACTAGGGTTTTCGATAGCAAAAAATATAACTACTCAGATAGTAGAAAGAAAACTAGCTGAAAGAAAGGTGAAATGAAGGACCAGCATGATGTGCTGGTGAACGCGTTAGTCCTCGGAAAGTGTAACAACGTGTTCGATTCCGATTGCAGACAAATGCGATGTGGAGTTTTGCAAATGTATCAGCATCATTGTGGTGTATTTAATATAACGCGCGAAAAACTTCAGTGAGGAGTAGATAAAAAAGTTAACATAACTACTGAGCTTTGCCGACTCCTGAATATCAGATGAGCCTAGCTCAATGAGGCTTCTAGTTTATTCGGAACCGCAGCAAGAAATCATTTATCGGCCTGCACTCAAATCGTTGTCAGTTCATGAAGATGCTGTTCAATATCGGAACAAAATAAAAGAATGACCAAATTACAAAGAAAATCCACATAAGAAATAGTACTGAAAGATAAAAAAAAAACCAGATTTTCAATGACAGATTCATTGGCTATTCGAACGTTCTTTTTGAAAGTTCTGGCAATGTTTGTCGTAGACAGCTCACCTATTTCTAGCACTCGACTACTTAATTCTCAGCCAGTTGTCGAATAAGAAATTTCGGAATGGTGCCATGAAATACAACTCACAGGTGTGGCGCATGCCTTTCAGCAAATGGAGAACATTTCTGATCATCGTCGTGGTCACTGATACAACGGGATCACAAGAAATCAGTCGTGCAGGGTGTTTGCTAGCGCGCTTAGTGGCGCGGCACCCTGTTTGGACAACGTAGCACACAACGCCTAGCGCGGCTATCACGATATCCACCCGTTAATGTCGTCCTATTCTTCGTCTTCGGTCAGACCCCAACGACCTCCGACAATGATGCTCATGACGTCGTATCGCCACAAGAAATCGGGTGCAAAATAACCCACAAAAAGTTAAATGAAAATGAAAAGCTCTCGAAAAGCGAATCAGAACGATTGTATAGCAAAGTATCAAAAACTAGCTCCCCTTCTTTTTTGCCTGCCAGATTCATGTATCATAAAACAGTGTTGAAATAAACAAAGGCTATGAGAGAGCACGATAATAATACACAAAGAGAGAATGACTTAGAGTGGCACTGGCTCATAGAGCTGAACTAAATGGATATAAGAAAGTAGTGGTGACGACTTCGTATTTTATTCTGCAAAATGAACTCTGTCAATGCAAAAGCTCTTCCATGATATATCTGCGCACAGATGGATTTATTCATTGATGGAATCTGTTCGAAAAAATAAAATATCATTGCACATCAACGAAATACAGCGATAGAGGGAATGGAGTTAGAAAGTAATAGGAATAGTAATTGATGGCTCTTATTTCTAGGATAATGACGCTACCTCAGAATATGCGCGTGTGGCGCAGTGGTTGGAGGCGCCACTGCGACATGCAAGTGGAATCGATCTCTGCACCCATGGCCCACCAAGCCTTCCATCCCTCCGGGCTTGGCAAATTGGTACCAGACTTGTCTGGAAGGATAGTCGCACTGGCTCGATACATCGGCAGGCCACCGCGAGTCATTTTAAAAGCCATGTATGCATTCAATCACCTTCAACGATGCTTAATGAAGTCGAATGCATAGCGCATCACTCAGGGATTGATCAACGCCGAGAGCTTCATCCTTTATCCTTTATACGAATATCGTTACATAAAATACATCCAGACTCTGAAGGAGTCGAATTCCTCCCACTCCGACGTCAGCCATAGAATCACAATAGCAATAACAGTTGATGCCAACCTCGCGTTACCTCAACAAGGACAGTTACCAAGAGCATATATAAAAAGTATAAAGCTCTAGGCTTTGATCAATCCTTGAGAGATGGGCAAAGCATTCGACTTCTTCAAGCACCGTCTGGAAGGGATTAAATGCATATCTGGCCTTTACAATGACTCGCGGTGACCTAACGATGTATCGAGCGAGTGCTGCTATTCTCCCAGACAAGTCTGGTACCAATTTGCCAACCCGAGGGATGGAAGACTTGGTACACCATCGGTGCAGGGGTCGATTCCACGTGTGTGTTGCAGGGTGCCTCCGACCACTGCTCCGCACGTGTCTACACGAGCAAGAACATATATATATATATACATATATATCGATTATTTATGCCAAAGTTTATAGAAAGCTAGTCTTCCGAGTTATTCAGGTTATTCAGGAAACACGTGCACTGATGTTATAGTTTCACCCCGAATTTTCGTAGTGTCTTGTTGTTTGTTCCTGATAGAAAGTTAGTCTTCCGAGTTATTCAGGTTATTCAGGAAACACGTGCACTGATGTTATAGTTTCACCCCGAATTTTCGTAGTGTCTTGTTGTTTGTTCCTGGTTCTCACCACACAAGGAGTTTGGTTTTGATAATAGCCTGCGTTTTATTAGTTACAGTGCATACTTGGCTTTCTAAATTATCCTTGACTGGTGGGTCAAAAAACCCAGGACTCGCTGCCATTATGAAGGAATCTAAGTCGCACGACAGCAAAACCCCTTCCGAGCAACAAGTGAAGACAAAACCTTCCGCGCCCGATAGTCTACCTTCTAAGAATCATCACAAGTTCAACAACAAGTTGTTCATTCAACATGCCAATGGGGAAAGAGGATTATGAATCTTCAAACAGCAAACGAACCCACATGCGAATTCGAACGCCTTCGAGGATTATAATTGCACAACAAACAAATGAATGGAAGGAATTTTGGGACGCATAACTCATGTCAAGAAAGTACGTCTGAGATTTAATACATATACATGTACATATATGTATATATGTCATTAAAAAAATAAAAATAGATCAGTGAAACAAAATAAAATTAAGAAATGAAGTAAAATTAGGAAAATAAAATATGAATCAAATAAACAAAATAAAAAATATATTAAAAAATACGCTAAAATAAAAACAAAAATAAAATAATTAATAAATTAGCCGCGGTTTGGTCCGCGATTAACCCCCTATCCGCCACCTGGAGACGCACCACGTCGCCTCGCGACTAACCGGCTCGAGATCCCTCATGTGAGAGAGATGAGTGGTAATAAATTAGCAGAATAAAAAATAGAAACGAACTAAAAAGATGAACATGAGTATGTGTAATATATTTGGTGTAAAACTGTAGGTGTCTTTCAGTGGAAGCCCGGCTACCTCTGGGAATTGCGGGCCAAAAAGAGTGGAAACCGAGTGCTTAATTCCTCTTAACTTAAAACACACCATTAAGAATGCACTGGATAAGATAAGCGCGAAGCAGCAACTAAAATGTGAGTCTGAAATTCTAGGCTGCCTACGGCTGGTGGGACCCTAGTAACAATTTGTGCCTACAATGCACGAGCAGTACTATCAGAATTCTCTATTGAATAGTTACTACGGAGTACGACAGTCGGACGGAAAAAGACGAAAGGCACCTTAGTAAACGCTGTTAATGACACTGGAGAAGACCTGTTTTTTGGAATAAACGACAGCAAAGTCGCGGCGCTCGTCGCCTCGTAAACACGAGATTGGCCACGAATTTCGATTCCTCTAAGGAATAAGCGATCACCATTGTACATTCGTGGTCGAAACCATGTGGACCACAATGACCATTGCTTAAGTCTCAATATCGAGCTAATGTATATAGGCTTAAAGAAGTTAAACACGAAAAGTCACAGTTTCTAGAAAACAGTAGCAAATTCAGATGTCTGAAATCCTTCACATCGGGATCCACGTGCCTGAATGTAAAAAAAAAGAGAGCGTCTAAATTCGTTGTAACGACAGGGATGGTACTTTCTCTACAAAAATCTCCTCTATCTCTCCTTTCGACGTTGAACGTGGATATTTCTCAGTGAATAATAGCGAAACTAACAGCATGACGGAAAATTGGAGGTTTTGGATGATCGTGTTCGCCAATGTTGAAACGTTCTACACGAATCGAATTATCGCCATTCTCTTGCCAGATGCTTCATTGGGAAAAAATTTCACAAAGTTTAACGAACGAAAGTTGAAAACCAGTATATGTTTGAATGTGTTTATTCCCTCTGACGAGTTTTAGAAAGATAGTGCTGTTTACTCTTCCCAACGGTTTTCCGCCTTCCGTGGTTTGGAGGTGTTCCTGGGTGTTGGGCTATGATGCACAGCAAGAGCATCCGTCTTTCCAACAGGCTCTTCTAAGCTTCTAAGCAGCGTTTCAATCAGAAATCCCAGCTACGACTAAACTAATACTAGGATCCACCACCATCCTGGCATCAAACTAGTTGTATGGCGACAAATCACCTTCCCATCCACAAGGGCCGCGACTGCCTCTGGTGGTGACGACTTGAGGCAGACTTTGGCGAGCCTGACCTCGGGACTTCAGAGAACCACAACGGCTAAACCAGCAAAACTCCTAAATAATGGAATTTTTGTTCCGCACTACCAGTGAAGACGGGTCGTTCATGTATCCAAGTATCCAAGTGCTCGCCGTCCCACGTGAACATCTGGCTGGCAGTTTCACTCATAACAGTACGGTGAGTAGGCCTTTTTGATCAATGTGGCCTCTATTTAAAAAGTCTGATCTTTATAAATACTTTAGTCTTTTTCCATTGAATAATAACGTAACTCCCACGCCCGACTTTCTATTAACCTCGGCATTGATGGAATAAGTCTTTTTACTTCTGTTTAGCAAACACGAGGTGTTATTTTATTTCTTTATTTACGTACAAGCTGACGTTTCGGCGGATTTCGCCTTCTTCAGAGCTTGGAAAGGTCACGTTGACTGCAATCTACATGGCCAAACACCTCCATAACCAAACAGAGAAAACGCTAAACCAAAATTTCAATCACA